>AWOL01S0034244.1:0-18660 GCA_000715115.1 Nicotiana otophora | reverse complement strand
GGTAGTGTGTACGCAGACCTTACCCCTACCCTGGGGTAGAGAGGCTGTTTCCAAATGACCCTCGGCATCCTTCCCTCCAAGAACTCCCCACCTTGCTCTTGGGGTGACTCGAACTCACAACCTCTTGGTTGGAAGTGGAGGGTGCTTAACATCTGATATGAATGAATGACCCATCGATTTCACCTTTGCACTAGTAACTGTATTTACTTGCTGTAGTTGAGCTCCTCGAGTTCTTACCATAAAATTTTTGCTGGAAGATATACTTTTTCCACAATGGTTATGCAAACGGCAAAGGACCCCTTTAACGGGGTTAATATTTGGTCTTAAGCCACGCTATGGGTAAGGGATTAGCGAATTAGGGGTTTTGGACTTTTGGAGTATGGGCTTAAGTTTATTGGGCTAAAAAATAAAAATAAAGTGGGGCTTGGACTAAACTATTTCGTTATTTCGGACCGTATACCGTACCGAATTACTGAAATTTTATATTGAAATAAATCGAAATATCAAAAAAATCGAAACCGAAATACCAAATTAATTCGCTTCGATTAAGAATTTCGTTTTTAGGATTTTATGCACACCCCGTACCACTGAACCCAACCCATTTGCTACTAGCAGTGAATCTTTCAGTACAAAAAATATACGGTCCCTGGAAAAGTCATTGGGTCTGCCCAGTATTAACTATTAATAATGGAAAATTTCGTGTCAGGATTAAATCTCTACCCTTTGGAAACTCGGAAGTTTGTTTGACTGAACAGAGTGGCATTGGCAAGCAGAAGCAGCAGTATATAAACATTTCATTTAGAGATTCCTCTCCCCGTTCCTCTCTACCCCATAGCTCCTCTCCACATCAGGTAAGACTATTTTTCAGAAAACCAAGATTTTTACTGTGTTAAGCAAATTTCACGGTTTTTACTGGTTTTATAACAGATTATGGGGATTATAAAAGATGGTTCAGTATCAGGAATTTTACCCAGTAACAAGGTCTTTGCTGTTCATTACCCTGCTTACCCTTCTTCAATGGAACGTGCCATTGAGACTCTTGGCGGCATTCAAGGCATTGTCAAGGTATTACACATTTTGTTGTATGTACAACTTTTGCAAAATTACCCGCATTGGTATTTGAAACTTCAATTCTTAGTGACATTCTGTGCTATTATGAGTACCTTTTCTTTTAATTCTTTTTTGCTTTGCAAATCCAGTCAAGGAAGAGCAAGTTCATTTAGTAGTTCCACTTGTCTAATTCACTTTCCGGGATCAGTGAGAACTTAGGTGTCCTTTTTCACCTGGTGATGGTGGAAATTTGAAAACATTCCTAACTGCTTTAGCCCAATAAAAGAAAAAAAGGACCGAGCCTGCCTCTATAAAGTTACTCAGCTGGTGGTACTAATGGTGCATGTCATAATGGATTCCTTTGAGATTGCTCATTAAAATATTGTTTCAAATTCTATTCCGCTTGCTACCCTTTTTCATTAAAAAAAGTTGAAAATTGATGTAAGTAGTCGTAGGTTTCATGCATTAAGAATGTAACTCAGGAGTAGTGGAAATTTACTCCAAAGAAGCACTTTATGGAGCACCCTGATGTTTGTGAACTAATATTTATACTAATGGCTGGCTAATTGGCTTTATAGACATGTGGTAATTGATGTCAATTAATCTTAGAATCTGATTGTTGCTGACATTCCTTGTAATTTCAGGCTCGAACTTCACAGTCAAATAAGCTGGAGCTCCATTTCCGGCCAGAAGATCCTTATTCACACCCTGCCTTTGGGGAGCTTAGGCATAGAAATAATTTCCTGTTGAAAATATCCAAGACTAAAGTAAGGGATGTCGAAACCGCTGACAATAGTTGTGGAATATCGATGCAATCTTCAGGGAGTCCTGTTAATTGTGAACAAGAAATTTCTCGTGTTGAACATTCGTTAGCTGCAGAAAAGGTGAATGAGTCTAGATGGTTATCTGCTGGTGCTTCAAAAGAAATTGAAGTGCAGAATACTACAAAATTGCAGGTGCATCTCTCAGCTAATATTGTTTCTCATGTTGCTGAAGCTTATCATTTTAATGGTGAGAACTAATTTTTAATGTTAGACCACTTCATGTTCCCCAGTTTGTCTTTCTGCTTTTCTTTGAGCACATATTAACTTTATAATTTCTTGTTCCCCTTTTTTCTTCTGTGTGCATAATTGTGCTGCTTTCAAAGGAATGGTAGACTATCAGCATGTTCTTGCCGTTCATGCTGATGTTGCTAGAAGAAAAAAAAGACAGTGGGCAGAGGTGGAACCTAAATTTGGTCAGCCATTCTCTCATTATTCCAGCAATTTCAAAATGTGGGAAATCCTCTGTTCCAATACCTAATTTCTATAGTTTACTGCTTGTAGAGAAGGGAGGTCTTATGGATGTCGATCAGGAGGATTTGATGATTTTACTACCTCCTCTGTTTTCCTTAAAAGATATGCCTGAGAATATTGTGTAAGATGCTCTGGCTTGTTAATCTGTTCTTACAGTTTTAACTAACTTTAGATATTGTATACCTATGCACACATTCTTGTTGCACCATGGTTTTAGCAATCCACCACTTCTTACCCTCTCTGTTATGTGTCTCTGTCTGTCTGTGTCTCTCTCTCAGTTGCTGTTGGTGGAAAAGTTTCTGCTTTTTCTTCTCTTCCTCCTGTATGCTCTGTTGTCTCCTACATTATATGGACTTGGGTATGGATATGTATTTGCTGCAGGCATAAGTACCCGTTGTGGGTAGATTCAACTTTTATCATGATTTTAATGTATTTTGAGGATTTGCACGTATTACGCATAACAACTGATCGACACAGAGGCAAACGAAGAGTCCATGTAATGTTAGTTGTCTCACCACAATAGGTTATGTGATGCAGACCACTTTCCTTGTCTAAGTTAAAGCATTCTCTTTAAGAGAGGTATCTTCCTATTTGTAAATTTCTCACTTTTTGTAATTGCAGATTAAAATCACTTGCACCAAAAAGAAAACAAGAGGTGCTTTACCGGCAAAATTGGGAGGTAATTTTTTCTGCCGGCATGGAGGAATTTTCTCTTGTTTTAAATTCTTTATTTTCAGTCAAATATTTTCTGCAATTTTATTTTAATCTTTCAATCAATTTAACAAGAACACTGCAGATCTTTTGTCATGCTGCCTAGGCAGTAATACATTACTGAACAAGGAAAGCGTGTTTTCAAATTTCCATGTTTGAGTAATTTAGGGATCTGGATTACCTTTGAAGTATTCTCTTATCCTGTGTCTCGAGTCTAATGGGAATATAATTTTTTTTCCTTAGTGATATCTAGCTCTTGTTAGTAGGTCATTATTGATCTTCTGCATGTTGCAAGAACCATAATAGGTTAGCTCCGTCTAATCTATATGTTAAATTGTCTCCACTCTTAATTCTAGCACTAATCTTACGGCAATAAACAACCGATCAATGCTGTAAAGTAGTTTACTCAATAGTATATTAGTATGAAACCGATGTAAATTCAGTTAACTGTTCTTTCTCAAAAAGAAAAAAAAAATCAGTTAAATGTTAATGCTGATTTGAAATTAAAGCGTAAAAATGGATCTTTGGTACTTGATACTAAGTGGTGTCCAGGCTTGTGTGTGCCTCAATCAATTCACCTAGTACCTGCTACCTCCCACCATGGGTAACTCTGCCCACTAGGGAACAGATGGGAAGAAATTATTCTTTTTGTCTCTGCCGAGATTTGGACCTGTGGTCTCCCAAATGTTTGATTTCTTCCGTGACACTTCGGCAGAGCTCCTTTTGTTTTGCATACTAACTGATATACCAAGATTCCTCTTTTGTACTGCGAATACTTACTCATGTACTTCATATGTAAGTCACATTTGCTCATGTAAAGAAAAATGAAGATATTAACCGGAAACAACCCAATTTGTCATGAAAAGGAATTCAAATGCATTTTTCCAAATAGTTGAACCGAATATAAGTTAATCTGACACAATGGAAGACACCAGGGTGCGGCCCTTTCCCGGACCCTGCGTGAACGCGGATGCTTTGTGCACTGGGCTGCCCTTTTTTTTTCAATGGAAGAAATATAATTTTTCCCCAATAATGTTTGCTAACCTTGATGAGAAAGCTTCCAGTTCTTTTCTATATACTGTAACTAATCATGAGATATATGTAGAATTATGAAGATTGCAAGAGGGATGAGCACAAGTTAGATGCAGATTCTTGATCCTCTTTAAGAACTTTTTTTTGATCAAGTAAACCAAAAAGAAGAAAAACCTAAACGAAAATATGAATCCCTGCAAAAGTCACCTAATCATCTATACAACAAGAAATTTCATGGGTGCACCAAAAGAAAATGAGGGATCGGATGCTACTCCTCAGCTGAGTAAAGCTCATCTCTACCCCTTCAAAAGCTCTTCTATTTGTCTCTCTCCAAACGACCCACATGATTGCAAGTGGAGCAACATTTTATGCCTTGCGCCTTCTCCTCCCTCTCCCACTCTTCCAGCTAGACATCAGTTCTTTTACAGTTCTTGGCATCACGTATGAGGCACCAAACCAACTACACATATCCCCCATCACTACTGGACTGCAATGTAGAAGAAGATGATCCACATCTTCACCCGCCTCCTTACACATGTAGCACCAATTGACGCAAACAACCTTCCGCTTTCTGAGATTTTCGGCCGTCAAGATCGCCCCTCTGGCTGCTAACCAAGTAAGCACACCTTCCTAGGCACCTTAGGAATCCAGATTGAATTATATGGAAAGGCGTCCTCCTCCCTAACCAAGAACTTTTCATAGAAAGACTTAATAGAGAACACTTTGTTATTCCCCAAATCCCACCTGAAAGTATCATGGCTATCTAATAAGGTACCTTGCTTATGAAGTAAAACTAGCTATCTTTGGAACTCGGTCACCTCCCAATTGTGGAAATCCCTTCTGAATTTCAAATCCCAAAAAACCTCTTCACCTTGTTCCACCGAATTTGTTGGACTGTCAGCCCCTTTTAACATGAAACCCTGTAAATGCTCGGGAATTCCTCTTTCAACATGTTATCCCCACATCATTTATGTCCTCTAAAACTAACTCTCCTCCCATCACCTACCCTGAGTGATATATTGTCACTAAATTCTACACAGACCTTCATAATATTCCTCCATAACCCACACCCATAAGGCATATTGACATCTTTAGTTCTCTTTAAGAACTTTTAGTGGCTTCATGAACAATGCTAGATAATCAATTTCACTTACTTATACTCATTGATCCATTTATTGCTACTCTATACACAACATAAGGGTAGTCAGTTTCACCTTGTTGTGTCTTTTTCTCTATGTATTGACTGATTTTTTTGGATGTTTCAATTGTTTTTTCAACTCTTTCTTATTTGTCTGCTTACGTGATGAGGCCATTATGAATTATTTTATTCTACCTTATTTTATCTTCAGTTCCCTTAGCATTTCCAGAGCTGCATACTTGACATACTCCATATTCTTTTACTTGACATGCTCCATATGTTCTTCGATCACACTAATATTTTACTGATGAATTTTTATTTATTTTTCAATGTAGAGGGAGATGGAGCAGAGTCTTAACCTTGATGTTAATATCAAAGATATCCTTAAGTGTCTGAGCAGTGCATCAGTATTAGTTCCGTGTCTGTTGTTAGACTCTGATAATTTCTTTTCCACCTTTCCATTTTTAATGCATCTAGAACAATCCTTGCTTATAGAAGCACTTTCCATGACCTATATAAGGGAGATCTCAAAGCTTTTTTCAACTTTGATTATTTCTTTTGGGATGAGAAGAAACAACTTTATTCATCAATACTAGTAGGATTAATGAGGATTGAAACGGTATCTTGGAGTTACAATACATAGAAAATAGAAGCTCGTGAAAGTACCTTCCAATCTCCTTGAAAGTATCTATTAAAGCTAGTCCGCTGAAAACTTTTGTTGCCTTATTTTTACCAAAGTGCACCCCGAAAAGGGTACTTTTCCTCTCCCTCCGTAAATTATTGTGATCGATGTTTTTAAGGATATTTCAAATATACTGTATATCAATTAGGATCAGAAAAAATTAATTAGTATGATTAGTTTCTGTTAGAATAGTTATGTGAATATATATTTAGTCTTAGTCCCTTATGTAATAGGAGTAAGTTATGTGTTATGTATAAATATAAATAGGGCTTATTGTAACATAGAAAATAAGCAATAATATTTTCTCCAGTGCTTTCTCACATGGTATCAGAGCATTAGTGAGAAAAGATCGTTGTGCGTCATTCCAGCGATATCCGGGAAGAAATAACTCAGTCACCGTGCAATTTCTCGGTGACCTAAGTGACTGATTTGCGTCATCTCACGTTTGGTGAGTGTTGTGCACAAACCAACACCACCATTAGACTCAGAAATCTCTGGCGACCAAACCCCAAAACAAATCTCCAGCAACAGAAGCCCATGCGCCTCCACGCGCCACCCAGATCTGCGATTCCACCGGCGCGTCTGTCCCACGCGCCGGCGCGTGCGTGCTTCTCCGGCCATTTTTTGGCCAAGCTTCTTCAGGACAGCCTGGTCGCAAGTCAATTCCGAGTCCACCAGTACTATTTCCGACAGATTCCGACAACTTTGGAATTTTCCGGCGGGCTACAGTGTTTTCCGGCGTAAAATAGTGCTCTTTTTCTCTGCTGTGAACAGTATTTTCCAGATATATCTTCAGTTTTCAAGAAGTTACTTTTCACTATTTCAAGTTAACCCTACAACTTTTAGTCAAGAATTTGAGAAATTAATTGTAGCGACATGAGATCAAATACTATGAATAGTGGATGGTTTCTCTACCGGATTATATTGAGTTCCTTCAGTATAAAGCTCGTAAACAGACATCTTCAGAGACAGATTCCGTTATTCAAACATGCAATAGCGTGACTTTTGTCTCCCAATCTTCATCCTCCGATTCTTGGGTCATTGACTCAGGTGCATCTGATCA
Organism: Nicotiana otophora; assembly: GCA_000715115.1. Taxonomy (NCBI): domain Eukaryota; kingdom Viridiplantae; phylum Streptophyta; class Magnoliopsida; order Solanales; family Solanaceae; genus Nicotiana; species Nicotiana otophora. Next base: position 11,689 of record AWOL01S0034244.1, on the reverse strand, counting down.
TATTTCTGGTAACAAATCTCTTTTCACTAGTATTTCGTAATCTTAATCTCTTCCAACAGTCACAATGGCCAATAGGTCTCAAACCATGGCAACTGCAATAGGTCAAACAAGCCCACTTCCTTCCTTACCTTTAGATTCAGTTCTTTATGTTCCCAGTAGTCCTTTTAATCTCATAGCCGTTAGTCGCTTAGCCAAATCACTTAAATGCGCTGTTTTATTTCTTGATGACCTTGCTTTTATACAGGAACGCAGTACGGGGCAATCATTGGTAGCGGGCGTGAATCAAATGGACTTTATTACCTTATTCTTGCTAAATCACATAGACTCACATCTTGTCTTCCTTCAACAACTTGTCCTGTTACTTATTCAACTGATTTATTACATAAACGGTTGGGACATCCCAATTTGTGAAAACGTCAGAAAATGGTACCTGGTTTATCTCACTTGTCCACTCTAGAGTGTGAGTCATGTCAGCTCGGTAAGCATACCCGCTCCTATTTCCCCCGGCGTCTTGATAATCGAGCAGATTCACCTTTTACTTTAGTCCATTCAGATGTTTGGGGTCCTAGTTGAGTCAGTTCTACCTTGGAATTTCGCTACTTTGTCAGTTTCATTGATGATTATTCCAAGTGCACTTGGATATTTTTAATGAAAAAACGGTCTGAGTTGTTTTCTATTTTCTAAACTTTCCACGCTGAAATTCAAAATCAATTTGGGTTTTCTATCCGCACATTTCGTAGTGATCAAACGGCCCGCACACATCTCAACAAAATGGGGTAGCTGAAAGAAAGAATAGACATCTTATTGAAATTGCTCGTACACTACTCATACAATTTCATGTTTCGTTGCGTTTTTTGGGGGATGCAATTCTTATATCTTGCTATCTTATTAATCGTATGCCATCTTCAGCTTTCCAGAATCAAGTTCCATCCTCTGTCTTGTTTCCTCACTTACCTTTGTTCTCTCTTCCATCCCGTGTGTTTGGAAGCACGTGTTTTGTTCATAACCTTACTCCAGGAAAAGATAAGTTAGCTCATCGTGCTCTTAAGTGTGTATTTCTGGGTTACTCGGGGTATCTATGCTGTTCTCCTGACCTCCAGCGGTACCTTATGTCTGCTGATGTTACATTCTTTGAAACCCAGTCATACTTCACAGGTCCAGGTAATCACTTATATATTTCTGAGGTGCTACCAGTTCCATCTTTTGGAGATTCAGTCACTATCTCCCATTCATCTTCCTCTACAACTCTAGCTCCACCACCTACAGCTCCAGTTGCAGCTCCACCAATTATAGCTCCAGTTCCACCACCTAGTCCAGTTCAACCTTCTGCAGCTCCACCACTCTTGACTTATCATCGTCGTCCGCGCCCAGCATCAGGCCCAACTGATTCACGTCCTGCACCTGACCCTGCTAATACTGCAGACTTGTCTCCTCTTAGTCAACCGATTGCACTACGGAAAGGGTATACGATCCACACTTAATCCTAATCCCCATTATGTCGGTTTAAGTTACCATCGTTTGTCATCACCCCATTATGCATTTGTATCATCTTTATCCTCTGTTTCCATCCCTAAGTCTACAGGTGAAGTACTGTCTCATCTAGGATGGCGACAAGCTATGATTGACAAGATGTCTGCTTTACATATGAGTGGTACTTGGGACCTTGTTCCTCTTCCTTCTGGTAAATCGACTGTTGGTTGTCGTTGGGTGTATGCAGTCAAAGTTGGTCCAGATGGCCAGGTTGATCGACTTAAGGCCCGTCTTGTTGCCAAAGGGTATACTCAGATATTTGGGCTTGATTACAGTGATATTTTCTCTCCCGTGGCTAAAATAGCATCAGCCCGCCTTTTTCTATCCATGGCTGCTGTTCGCCATTGGCCTCTCTATCAGTTGGACATTAAGAATGCTTTTCTTTACGGTGACCTTGAAGATGAGGTTTATATGGAGCAACCACCTGATTTTGTTGTTGAGGGGGAGTCTAGTGGCCTTGTATGTCGGTTGCGCCGGTCCCTCTATAGTCTAAAGCAGTCTCCTCGAGCCTGGTTTGGTAAGTTCAACACAGTTATCCAGGAGTTTGGCATAACTCATAGTGAAGCTGATCACTCTGTGTTTTAAATGCCTCAAATCTGTGTATTTATCTGGTCGTTTATGTTGACGATAATGTTATTACCGGCAATGATCAGGATGGTATTACTAAGTTATAGCAACATCTCCTTCAGCGCTTTCAGACCAATGATCTGGGCAGGTTAAAGTATTTTCTGGGTATTGAGGTTGCTCAGTCTAGCTCAGATATTGTGATCTCACAAATGCCTTAGACATTCTTGAGGAGAGAAGAATGACAGGTTGTAGACCTGTTGACACTCCGAATGATCCGAATTCTAAACTTCTGCCAGGATAGGGGGAGCCTCTTAGCGATCCTGCAACATATAGGCGGCTGGTTGGTAAATTAAATTACCGCACAGTGACTAGATCTGACATCTTCTTTTCTGTGAGTGTTGTGAGTCAGTTTATGGATTCTCCCTGTGATAGTCATTGGGATGCAGTCATCCGCATTCTTCTCTATATAAAATCAACTCCAGGCAAAGTTTTATTGTTTGAGGATCGAGGCCATGAGCAGATCGTTGGATACTCAGATGCTGATTGGGTAGAATCACCTTCTGATAGACGTTCTACGTCTGGATATTGTGTCTTAGTAGGCGGTAATTTGGTGTCTTGGAAGAACAAGAAATAGAATGTAGTTGCTCGGTCTAGTGCAGAAGCAGAGTATCGAGCAATGGCTATGGCGACATGTGAGCTAATTTGGATCAAACAGTTGCTGAAGGAGTTGAAATTTGGTGAGATCAGCCAGATGAGACTTGTGTGTGATAATCAAGCTGCTCTTCATATTGCATCAAATCCAGTGTTCCATGAGAGAACTAATCACATTGAGATTGACTGTCACTTTGTGAGAGAAATATTGCTACAAAGTTTGTAAAATCGAATGATCAACTTGCAGATATTTTCACCAAGTCCCTCATTGGTCCTCGTATTAGCTACATATGTAACAAGCTCGGTACATATGATTTATATGCACCAGCTTGAGGGGGAGTGTTAGAATAGTTATGTGAAATGTATGTAATTAGTCTTAGTCCCTTATGTAATAGGAGTAAGTTATGTGTTATGTATACATATAAATAGGGCTTATTGTAACATAGAAAATAAGCAATAATATTTTCTCCCGTGCTTTCTAACAGTTTCTGTAATTATGCAATTCTTGATTTGCTTTCCTAGTTTAGAACATGTATGCTTTACTATTTTAAAACTCTATAGCTTGAGGGAATAATCAAACAAGATTAGTAGACACTGTACAGTAATCAGTGACATATACATGAGAGAGATCCTGTTGTCATGGAATTGTCCGGCAACTAAATGCATCTGTTCGAGGTTACTATACTTTCTAGGGACATTGTGCGTGTAGGAGTACCACCAGTAGACTCATAACTTCCTGCAACCCTAGCCAAGAAAACCCACTACCATAGGGCCCTCCATGCGCGGCATATGCCTGCGCTGGTGCGTGCAGGCTTTTCCAGCCACATCCCAACCACGGTTTTCACTCTCGTGGGGTCGCGTCTTGAATTCGACTCCGCCCGCCCAGGTTTCAGCTTGTTCTGTTGCTACAACGAGGACAAGTTTCGCTGTTTCGCCGAGATCAGCATTTTTTTCTTCTTTTATGCACTGGTCAGGCATCCTCTATTGTTGAAGTGCAGCGAATGGGAAAATAAGCCCTCGTACTTCATGTTTTAAGGATGGAAGAGTTTGTTGGCTTGGTAAAATCGTGGTGGGAGTCATCAGCAAATTATAATTGGGAAGCTCTTTCATTACTAACTCTGCTGCCACTCATTAATTGCACTTTTCTTCATCCCTGAAGAGAAGTCTACTGAAGATTATATTATCTTGAAAAGACGGATACTTGACATCTTATTCAACAAAGACAAACACAACAATAAAGTCACTCTGCAGTATGATGGTATTGCAGCTGCCTGGTTGTTCTGCTTAACATTCATACAGACTCCTAAACCAGTGGATTGGGAAGAGCACATACTTCAGGGCTCAGAAGATTGGAGACGGCAGAAGGTGGTATCTGAATTGTTTGATGAGCGTCAAATATGGGTCAAAGAGTCATTAGCTGAGCGCTTGCGTGATGGGGGTCTGAAGCTTGGAGAGAGCAGGATCAAAAGGTAGCATATGAAATTCTTATACAGTCTTCACTTCTATTAGTTGGATTAAGTCTTGGAAATGATACTGTTCATAGTATAAATTTTTGGTCTATCTCCGTCATTATGCAGGCTTCTCTTTAGAGTAGCATACTACTTTTCGAGTGGGCCTTTCCGTAGATTCTGGATAAGGAAAGGTTATGATCCTCGGAAGGATCCTGAATCCCGCATGTAAGAATGAAACAGTAATCTTTTCTTGTAATCTTTAACTGCTACTTATCAAAGAAATGTTTTCCTTGTGAATTTCACTTAGCTATATGTATTCACTAATGATGCTTTCTGAGCTTTGTCCCCCTTGTCCCTGATTTATTAGAGTTTTTGTCTCATATGTCATCGAAAATGTATCTTTCCACTTGCTTGTTAATAGTTCTGTTGTATATACCCATGCAAACCTTGGGAAATCAGTAAATTTTTGCTTTAAGGGGTGGCATCTGCAGTTGAGAGAGAGGTTAGGAGAGGGTGACAGAAATCCTATGACTGCACACATTTTAGTTCGAGTAAAATATTTTTGAATATAGATTACGAAACTGACCAAATTTAGTTGATTTATCCTAGAGATGGAATTTCTATCCATTTTCTCCTTTGTTCCCCTCTTTATTTGTCCCTTCCCATTTGTCTTCTTCCTCTGACATAGAGCTGATTCCTCTTCCCCACAAGTGGGATCAAACAAAGGTGTGTGATCCATTTGTATCTTATTTGCACTTTTCTTGTTCTTGTGTTGCTTAAGGTACTTAGAATCAATTCTAACACGTTAGTTTTAGGTGCAATGTTTTCGAACTCTTCATTATGCTTGTGCTTACTTCTTATAATTTGTAAAAACAGATACCAGAATATTGATTTCCGAGTGCTCCCTGAATTACGAAGCTACTGTGAGAGTCATGCGTCTTCTGGGTACTGAATCTGTTCACAACTTCATATCTCTTATGCGTTTCTTAGAATTTAAATATCTCTATGAGCTCTCGGTAGTTAAGAATGCTGTAATCTTCATCTCACATTGAACCTTATCCAGTCTTTGAATTTATATTATCTAAAACTAAAAGAAGCTTGCTTGGTGCGCGAAGTGCACTTTCTGGCTTTTTCAGAAGTACCTTATGTCCTATAGGTCTGGTTTCAGATGGGAAATGTATTACAAGCTCTTTAAATAGTTAGGTTTGGTTTCAGATGGAAAAGGTATACAAGTTATTTGAGTTGTGTTCTGCTGACTAAACTGGAGTAAATTTTGGCGAGTTATAAAGTTAAGTAGATTGATAAACATTAATTTCCTTTAGCTTATTTAGCTAAAGTTAACATGAAAACAACAATCATGTGGCTAGCCGTATGGTGCATTTAGAATTGCAATCATTTCCTGTCTTCATGATCTATGAATCATTATGAGGAGCCATATGTTTAGAGATTGCGCTGTAAAACTGCCCCTTGCTTTTACAGTGGTCATGGCCGCACTGAGTTTCTGTTCAGAGAGCATCTAAATTACATTCATATGAAAATGGTCAGTAAGAGATATTACCTCTCAAAATCAGTCCATAGACTTTAAGTTCTCACTCGTTACATCAAGTAAGGGGATAGGAGAGATGCGGTAGGAAATACGAGTCTCGCCTGCCACCCATCGTCACCCAAAACTTTTGTTATCGGTTAGTAGCGGTAAAAAGTCAGAGGACCATAAGGATACAACTCGAAATGACTTGCTTATCTTTTCTTTCTCCATCTTTTGATCAAACTAATTTCTTGTGATTAACTCAGAAGTTGAGAGAAAAATAATTTCTCTTTATTTGTATATTTAGATCTTGCTTGAGTTGGTCAAACCATCAAAGGGCCACCGCAAGTAATAGTATAGTACTAAAAGGCTTATATAGTTATTGACATAGAGGGATCTTGTAATTATGGGAAACTTCAAATGTCAAGTAAAAGTCTCTCAAATTTTCTTTTCAGTTAGTCAAATATCATTTCATTTATGCCAAAAGAGTGCCAAAAGATATATGTACAATGTAAGACTGCATGCTAGTCTTGATCTTTTGACAAACTGTTCCTTTTTACACCAAATAAGTGAAATGAAAAAAGAAAGAACCCTTTACAATCCTTGAATTCTTGTTGATAAATGAACCTTGGGCCTAGCTGAACCCCAAAAGCTAGCTTATGAGGTGAGGATTTCCCAAGACCATATAAGGAGACCAAGAAACCCAAATCCCACCGACGTTGGACTCAACACCCCCCTCCCCCTCGCGCCCAAGCTTGCAAATTGAAGCGTGGACATTATAAATGGAGGCCCAACATCGGTAACAATAAATTGGGATGGGCTTGGCTATGATACCATGGTAAATGGACCTTGGGCCTAACTCAACCCTAAAAGCTAGCTTATGAGGTGAGGATTGCCCAAGACTATATAAGGAGACCAAGAAACTCAAATCCCACTGATGTGGGACTCAACACTTGCCATTGCCTTGAAATATCCTTCTCTTCTTTCCGTTCCAAATTGTCAGCCAAAAAGGCATAATGGCTACTAGAATGTCCCCTATTAGTTGAGGGAATGAGCTGTTGTTTCCTTACATGATTTGGGCAATTTTCACATTAAGAGATAGCTTTTAGAGTTGAGTTATACCTAATGTCCATCTTCTTTACAGATACCGCAGCCAAACGCATCACTATTATGGATTTACCCAATGTTGAGTTCTCGTGTCATATTCTCCATGCTCCAGATGCCATCCCTAAGCATTCCAGATGTGGTAGAATGTCCCGCTTAGTTGAGGGAATGGGATGTTGTCTTTTTGTATGGTCTCGGTTGATTCTTAGTTTATGAGCTAGATTTTGAGGTTGAGTTAGGTCTAAGGTCCATTTTATAATATGGTATTAGAGCCGACCATTCCTAATCTTGATTTACCTAATGTTAGGCCCTCATATTATATCGTCCACACTCCAAATGTCCTGTTCCGGGCATGCAGGGGGTGTTAGAGTGTCTCATATTTGTTCAGGAAATGAGATACTGTCTCTTTATGTTATTTTGGACAATCCTCACCTTATGAGCTAGTTTCTCAGATTGAGTTAGCCCCAAATTCCATTTTCTTAACATGATATTAGAGCCATACCCATTCTGTTATGTTTCGAATTTTGGGCCTTTATGTTATGTATGCTCTAGTTGTCCAGGTTCGAGCGTGCAAGGGGTTTAAAATGTCTCACTTTGATGGAGTGAATGTATTGTTGTCTCCTTATACAAATTTGGGTAAGTTTTACCTCATGAGTTAGTTTTTGGGGGAAAGAGTTAGACCCTAGGTTCATTTTCTTTACAATGGTATCTTTATTGCTGCTTTATGTAATCGAGCTTCCTTAACCTCCAACTTGCATTGTGTTCGGGTGAGGTATGTGTTTCAGTTTTATAATGAGAATACCACTGCCCAAAGTTGTGAGGTCACTCTATGATGCAACAATAAGTGATCAACATCTTTCCCTTATTGTTCACCCGCAACACCAACTTTCAGAAATTCGTTTCTCTAGAATGTTTAATCAATGGATTGCATTTCACTAACATGTGAAGAAATTAACTTATTTCATTTTTCCTTTCAATTTGCTTTATTTGCTCTCACTTCAGGTTCACATAAGTATTTAGGTGTTACTTGGGAAGTGGTTATGGAGATTTGGGGTACAGGAGAATGCTTTTGGAAGAGGTGATTGCGGAGAAATGTGGGGTTTTGGGATGAGGAGGGAGAACTAAAAATATTACTCCCATATGGGTGTGGGTTATGGAGGAATATTTTAAAGGGTTAGGAAGAGTTCAATGAGAATGTATCATATATGGTGGGGATGGGAGTAGAGTGAGTTTTTGGGGGACACAAATGGTGTGAAAGTAACATTTTAAGTATTACTTCCCCTAACATGTACAATATTTCATGCCAAAAGAAGTTGTGAATCCATTGCCTACTTGTTGATTAGTATGATTTCAAGAGTTTTGATTATATTTAGGAGATTGTTGATTAGCATGATTTCAGAAGATTTGATTATACTTAGAAGATATAATTTGATTTGATTTGATTTGATAGCTGGACTGATTGTATAAATTTTTTTCCCCTTAATTAGCATTAGGAGCTTTGTATAAATTTCCTTGCTCATGGAATGTAAACACACACAAAAATACAATAAGCCTTTTATTCTTCTCAAAATCTACATGGTATCAGAGCCATTGCTGCTTTTTTGAGGTGAATTATCTCCCTCGCAGCACTAGGGTTTTGTTTTTATCAAAGAGGTCGAGTTTTCTCTCTCTTAATGGCTGTCCGCAATACAAACTCCTTTTGGTCAGTTTGTTTTTGGAATTTTCTTTTCTGTTAGGATCGCTGGAACATTCCGAGCCTATCCCAACCAGTTTTGATTTTACGTTCACCGGAGTTGAGGTTCCGTCGAGACAAATTTGGTTTTCGGCAAGACAAATTATTTTTCAGCAATTGTCTTCAAATTTCCTTCTGATTAGGCAGAAAATATTGAGACATTGAGACTTCTTGTACACTTCTCATTGAGTCTCATGTTCCATTGCATTTTTGGGACGATGCAGTTCTCACAACTTGTTATTTGATTAATCGGATGCCTTTATCTCTCATCCAGAATCAGATTCCGCATTCAGTATTGTTTTCCCGGTCACCCTTATACTCTCTTCCCCCTCGTGTTTTTGGGAGCATATGTTTCGTTCATAACTTATCCCCTAGGAAAGATAAATTAGTTGCTCGTGCTCTCAAGAGTGTCTTCCTTGGTCATTCTCGTGTTCAGAAAGGATATCGTTGTTACTCACCTGATCTTCGTAGGTACCTTATGTCAGCTGACGTCATATTTTTTGAGTCTAGACCTTACTTTACCTCTTCTGACCGCCTTGATATATCTGAGGTCTTACCTATACCAACCTTTTAGGAGTTTACTATAGCTCCTCCTACACCCTCAACCATAGAAGTCTTACCTATACCAACCGTTGAGGAGTCTAATGTTGCTCCTTCTAGATCCCAAGCCACAGGAACACCACTCTTGACTTATCGTCGTCGTCTGCTCCTAGCATTAGGCCCAACTGATTCACATCCTGCACCTGACCCTGCTCCTATTGCGGACTTGTCTTCTCCTATTCCACCGATTGCACTTGGGAAAGGTATACGGACCACACTTAATCCTAATCCCTATTATGTTGATTCAAGTTATCATCGTCTATCATCACCCCATGATGTTTTTGTGTCTCCCTTGTCCTCTGTTTTCCATCACTAAGTCTACATGTGAAGCGCTGTCTCATCCAGGATGACAACATGCTATGATTGACGAGATGTCTGCTTTACATATGAGTGGTACTTGGGAGCTTGTTCCTCTTCCTTCAGGTAAATCTACTGTTGGTTGTCGTTGGGTTCATGCAGTCAAAGTTGGTCCGGATGGCCAGGTTGATCGACTTAAGGCCCGTCTTGTTGCTAAAGGATATACTCAGATATTTGGGCTCGATTACAGTAATACTTTTTCTCCCATGGCTAAAATAACATCAGTCCACATTTTTCTATCCATGGCTGCTGTTTGCCATTGGCCTCTCTATCAGTTGACATTAAGAATGTTTTTCTTCATGGTGATCTTGAGGATGAAGTTTATTTGGAGTAACCATCTTTTTTTGTTGCTCCGGGGGAGTCTAGTGGCCTTATATGTCGCTTGCGCTAGTTACTTTATGGTCTAAAGCAGTCTTATCGAGTCTGGTTTGGTAAGTTTCAACACAGTTATCCAGTAGTTTGGCATGACTCGTAGTGAAGCTGATCACTCTGTGTTTTATTGGCATTCTGCTTCAAATCTCTGTATTTATCTGGTGGTTTGTGCTGACGATATTATTATTACAGGCAATGATCAGGATGGTATTACTAAGTTGAAGCAACATCTCTTTCAATACTTTCAGACTAAGGATCTGGGCAGATCAAAGTATTTTCTGGGTATTGAGGTCGCTCAGTCTAGCTCAGGTATTGTGATCTCGCAACGGAAGTACACCTTAGACATTCTTGAGGAGACATGAATGACATGCTATAGACCTGTTGACACTCTGATGGGTCCGAATTCTAAATTTCTGCCAGAACAGGGGGAGCCGCTTAGCAATCCTGCAAGATATAGGCGGCTGGTTGGTAAATTAAATTACCTCACAGTGACTGGACCTGCCATTTCCTTTCCTGTGAGTGTTGTAAGTCAGTTTATGGATTCTCCCTGTGATAGTCATTGGGATGAAGTTGTCCGCAATCTTCGGTATGTGAAGTCAGCTCCAGACAAAGGGTTATTATTCGAGGATCGAGGCAATGAGCAGATCGTTGGATACTCAAATGCTGATTGGGCAGGATCACCTTCTGATAGAAGTTCTACGTCTGGATATTGTGTTTTAGTAGGAGGTAATTTGGTGTATTGGAAGAGCAAGAAACAGAATGTGGTTGCTCGGTCTAGTGCAGAAGCAGAATATCTAGCAATAGCTATGGCAACATGTGAGCTAGTTTGGATCAGACAGTTGCTCAAGGAGTTGAAATTTGGTGAATACAGCCAGATGGAACTTGTGTGTGAAAATCAAGCTGCCCTTCATATTGCATCAAATCCAGTGTTCGAGAACTAAACACATTGAGATTGGCTGTCACTTTGTCAGAAAAAAGATATTCATAGGAGATATTGCTACAAAGTTTGTAAAGTCGAGTGATCATCTTGCAGATATTTTCATTAAGTCCCTCATTGTTTCTCGTATTAGTTACATATGTAACAAGCTCGGTACATATGGTTTGTATGCACCGGCGTGAGGGAGAGTGTTAGATAGTTATGTGTAATTAGTCCTAGTCCCACATGTAGTAGGAGTAATAGGGCTCATTGTATCATTGTTAATACATCAATAATATTTTTCTCGTGTATTATTTCTTCCGGTTGCTAACTTCTTTTCTGCAGGGCTTCTTTCTAATACTTTTTTCTTTGATATTCACATCACTTAACTAGGGTAGAACTAAATTAGTGCTGAACTAGCCAACATGATCTTCATACATAAACCCGATTTGATTTGGTCATATGGATAATGACAGCCAGCTAATCGGCTTTTTTATGTCGTATTTTCTTTTTTTTCTGCAGATTGAAACATAGATGGGATGATATATGTGCCTTCCGTGTTTTTCCGTATAAATGTCAGATATCATTGCAACTTTGTGAACTCAAGGACAACTACATTCAACAAGAAATCAGAAAACCCTCAAATCAAGAAACTTGCGATGTATGTTATCATTCAGTAAAATATTTCTTTTCAACAAGCTATTGTATGCTAGACACGTTGATGCATGGATGGTTTGTGGTGCTCGTGATGCCCTTGCTTTCATCAAATCAGAAACCCCATTACCATTTAGTTGTTCAGTAGGATTGCAGTGTATGTTGTCCGCTATGATAATGGAAGTATGTAACTTCTTGCTGTATACATAGTAAATTCTTGTCTACTATTT
>AWOL01S0034238.1:0-33066 GCA_000715115.1 Nicotiana otophora | reverse complement strand
AAAACCGTTGCGATAGACTATACTACAACAACGGTTATCTGAACCGTTCTAAAAACCGTTCCTTAAGCTCTATAGGAATGTGAGCTTATGGAACGGTTTACCTATCTATTGCAACGGTTTTCCATGTGTAGCCATAGGTAAATTTTTCAGTAGTGCCGATACAAAGCCATATTTCTATCGTAGTCTCATAAGTTATGGCCTTTTACGATTCCATATATCATCCCTGCACTATATGCCTAGATCTGGGACAAAATTGGTCATTAAGTCAATTTCATTGCCCGCAAACTCTTTTATCATGTCCGTTCAAAGAGGGATTGCTGTTGACGACCAATTTTAATCCTCCCCATTTAAATTAATTGTTTTACAATTTTTAATCAGCAGTAAGTGTAGTGGAGTATTTTTAAATTAATAATACCTAATTTCTCAAAATAAAGGATATAATACATATAATGACAGTTAGTAATATTAATTTTCTAATCAATTGTAATTTAATCTTCAATATTTATAAATTATACTACTTCTAATGATTTACTTAATTAAACTAACTTTCATATTATGTAAATATTTTTTACTATTAATTTAATAATTTAGTCCTAAATTCAAAATTATATTACCCTCGTTACTTTAATTAACCAAAAATATTTTTTACAATTTAATAGATGAAGTATAATAATTATTTTGACAAACAATTAATTACAGTAATTAACTAATAATATATTTGATAATTATATTTTATTGCATTTTATTGGGATTAATTAAGTCTAATTAATTTAATTATGAACGGGGTAAAAATTTTAAATAGACTGCAATTGCAATTGTTTAGTTTTAATTCATGGGGCTATACTTGCAATCACTATCTAACTAATTTCGGCCCAAAGCATAGGCCCAATGCATCACGACCCGACCTGGCAACCCCCATCCCTGTCCAAGTTGGCAATCCGTACCGCTACTTTTAAACCAATCGCTGCATGCTATGTCACCCATCTTCAGATACTCACACAACTAACACAAGCAATCTGGACCATTGATTAAATCTATCAATGGTCCACAATTAATCCCAGCCTTTTATTTTATTATAAATAGTTCAGTGATTCATCTCATCCATCAGATCCTTTCCCTCATTTTCTATAATTAAATCCTTTATCTATTTCTAACCTCCAAAGATCTGGATCCATTGATCAAAATGATATAACGGCTCCCCTTCGGTCACTCATGTAATAATCCGACAGGTCATTTTGAGTATTTGCGTCCCATTTCTCCTTTTGATGCTTCACACTTTATGTGGTTTTATGACTTACATGGTTGGTTAGTTTTATTGCGGGAAGATGTTGGGTTGATTTGGACCCTTTGGTTCTTAGCTTAGAAGCTTAAGTTGGAAATATTGACCGAAGTTTGATGTTACATCCCACATTTCGTACATTAAAGTTTCGCCGTAAGTTAATCGACGTAAGCTCGGGAATGAGATTATTTTTGAGGTTATAAGTATTTATGTTATTTGTAACAAGTGATAAGTAAGTACCGTGAAGATTAGAGGGTAAACAAATTAAAAAATGAGTATTCGTTGAAATTTGTCAATTTGGGATAAAATACGGTCCAAGCTATAATACCCCATATTTATAGACTAGTGCCATACAAGGTACCACATGACCATGATAGTAAGGTATATGAAGTGTATTAGTATTTAAGTAAATTGTGTGCTAGAATTAATTATGTGAATAATTAATTAATTGTGGGAATAATGTGGGAAAATAAGGAAATAATTATGGTATTAAATAGGATTAAATGGATAAGGATTTTTAATGGGCTGCCACATGGCATTAAGTTGGCCAAGGGTGGCACCAATGTACATAGGTGAGTCATAACACTTGATGTGCCTTGTTTACACGTGAAAGTGCAAGGCATATCCCTTAAGCCTTCATGTTATTCTTCTTTGACAATTTGAGATATAGAAAGGACGTTGAAATCTTTCCTTCTATTGTTGGGGATTCTCTTACGTTAGAACATAGCCAAAAACGTACACACACGATACTCCATATGTTCAACAACATGAAGTATGCCATGATCATAAGAAGTGCTTAGTTCTTGTTCAAAGATTTAGAAGGGGCAAAAGTTGTTCTTGGCAAGCTCAAGTAAAAGTGTTTGATAAATTCGTCAAGTAAGGTATGTTAAGGCTATTCCTTCTTTCCATTTGGCATGATCCATATGATACAAATGAAACGAGCAAACGCACAACTTTCATAAATGCCTGTATTCATAGAAGAAGTAGGGGTGCCTATGTTCTTCATCCCTCATGTGTCTTATTATTATATCTTCTGTTCATGGGTCTCAGAAAAATGCATAATTGATAAAGTTTATCCGAAGACATATTGATCTTATGACATTCCGAGAAATCTTATTAACTTACTTCTTTTGCATTTCATTCATTTATACATGTACATTGACCCATGACCAGATGACGTTATATATGCGTATATTATATGCATATGGGATATGGGAAAAGGTTACGGCGTTATATACGCACTACCATTTGATCAGTTGGTATACGTTGATGATTTCACCCACAGAGGCCGAGATGATATGATGGGATACCCTCAGAGGCTTGATGATGTTATGTACACATATACCTATGCATGATACGATATTTATACACAGATACATGACTTTATAAATATTTCAGGATTCACAACGTTATTTAGACTTACAGGCGGATTCCTTTACTCCATGTTTCTTTTATGTCTTTTATGTATTGATTTTCATGCCTTATATACTCGGTACATTATTCGTACTGATGCCCCTCATTCCCGGGGCCTGTATTTCATGCCCGCAGGTGCAGGTAGACAGGCTGACGGTCCCTCTTTTTAGGATCCCTGATCAATGAGAGTTTGTGTGCTCCACTTTATCCAGAGCCGTTATTAGTTTTGGTACGCTATTTTTGTATGTAGATATGGGCACAACGGGGCGCAGTCCCGTCCTTCATACGGTTGTACACTCTATTAGACAGTCATGTATAGTTGGATAGTATATGGCCTTATCTGCTTCTAGTTTTGGATATATATTTTCTATAGCAGCTTTGTCGGCTCGCCCTACCGTATTCCGCATGTATATATGCCTTTTGGACATGTTTTCCTCACGTATGTTATTCACGTGAATCAGCAGTTTATCTACAGGTGTTATTCATGACCTACCCTTAATTCATGTTTATATCTTAAATACATGCTTAGGGGTGTTCGACAGGTAGGACTCGGATACTCGTCATGCCCATCGGTTTGGGTCGTGACAAAAGTTGTATCAGAGTAGTTCTATCCTAGGGTTGTCTACAGATCGTGTCTAGTAGAGTCTTGTTTATGAGTGTGTTGTGCACCACATTTATGAACATGAGGCTATATGATATATAGGATGTTATCCTCCTATCTTAACTTAGATCGTGCGATATAAAGATTCATTTCCCTAACGATATGTTATGTTTTCAGCGATGCCTAAGAAAGCTACAACCACCCAGAAGGGTAAGTTCGTGGCTGATGAGACTACTAGTCGAGCGTCACGAGTTACCAGGGCTCGAATAAAGTTTCATAGTGAGATTTCATCTCAGATTTCACATACCCCACCCTCTCCAGAGGAGCTCCGAGGGACACCAGCTGCAGCGCCTGCCCCTGTTCACCTAACTCCTCAGCCAGATGCACCAGGGCAGGAGATGAGAGATGCTATTCAACTATTGACTCGATTAGTAGCCGCACAATCTCAGCGTCAGGAAGTAGGTATTGGTCATGCAGATAGGGCCATCAGTGCGAGGGTTCGTGAATTCATTAATTTGGACCCTATGATATTCACTGGAGTGGATCCAAACGAGGACCCTCAAGTATTTATTGAAAGGTTGCAGAGGACTTCGAGGGTAATGAAGGCCACTGTGACTGAGTCAGTCGAGCTAGCTTCATATAGACTTCACGATGTTGCAGTTAATTGGTACGAGTCTTGGGAATTGTCCAGAGGTGAGGATGCCCCTCTAGCAGTATGTCATGAGTTTACAGAGGCTTTTCTTCGTCATTATCTGCCACCAGAGCTTAGACGGGTCATAATTAATAGGTTATTGACCCTTCGGTAGGGTAGTATGAGTGTTCGGGAGTACACCCTTCAGTTTGATTGTTTGGCTAGGTATGCTCCCACTATTGTAGCTAAGATGTAGGATCGGGTTCACCGGAGAGCCGCACCTTCTTAATGACTGTATATCGGTCTCACTTCAGCCAGGCATGGATATTTCTCGTATTCAGGCATACGCTCAGGGTGTAGAGGAGCGTAAGTAGAAGTAGAGGGCTGATCGTGAGCATGATAGGGGCCAAAGTAAGAGAGCGAGATCTTCAGGTCCTTCTAGTGAGTTTCGAGGTGGTCAAAGACAACAATACCCGAATTATCCAGCCCATCCATCGGCTAACGCACCCCCCAGTTTGCCGGTAAGAGATTACATCGTTCCACATATTCAGGGCCTAATCAGAATTCCAGGGCCTTAAGTTCTCAGTATAGGGGTAAATCAAATCAGATGAGTCCGCCCTTGCCACGATATGCTCAGTGTGGTAAGCAGTCTGCCGGGCAGTGCCGTATGGGGTTGGGTTTTTGTTATACTTGTGGTTATCCATGCCATGTTATGAAAAATTATCCGACGCGAGGTGGTGTAACCGTGGGGAGCACTGTGTTATTTGTGAGGAAGAAAGATGGCTCCTTGCGGATGTGTATTGATTGTAGACAGTTGAATAAGGTGACGATCAAGAATAAGTACCCGCTCCCAAGGATTGATGATTTATTTGATCAGTTGCAAGGCACCAAGTGTTTCTCGAAGACAGACTTGAGGTCCGGGTACCATCAGGTAAGGGTTTAAGGAGAAAGATATTCCGAAGATAACATTCAGGACCATATACGGGCATTTTGAGTTTCGTGTTATGTCATTCGGTTTGACCAATGCCCCAGCAGTATTCATGGATTTGATAAATCTTGTGTTCAGACCCTTTCTAGATCTATTCATGATTGTATTTATTGATAATATATTAGTGTATTCTCTTTTAGAGACTGAGCATGTAGATCATTTGCTTATTGTGCTCAGAGTTCTACAGAAAGGGAAGTTGTATGCAAAATTCTCTAAATGTGAATTCTGGTTGAATTCTGTAACTTTCCTTGGGCATATTATTTCAAGTGAAGGTATTCGGGTTGATACACAAAAGATTGAGGCAGTAAATACTTGGCCTAGACCTATGATACCAATGGAGGTTCGTAGCTTTCTCAGTTTGGCAGGTTATTACAGGAGATTTGTAAAGGGATTTTCTTCTCTTTAAGCACCATTGACAAAGTTGACTTAGAAGTGAGCTAAGTTGCAGTGGACCGATGCTTGAGAATGGAGTTTCTAGGCATTAAAAGACATACTAACTTCAGCACCGGTTCTAACGCTCCTAGAGGGAATCGATGGTTATGCTATCTATTGTGAAGCTTCGGGCATTGGATTGGGTTGTGTACTGATACAACATGGTAAGGTTATAGCTTATGCTTCTAGACAACTAAGAAAGCACGAGAAGAATTACCCAACCCACGATCTAGAGTTAGCTGCGGTGATTCATGCACTAAAGATGTGGAGGCACTATTTGTATGGCATTCATGTTAATATCTGTACGGATCATAAAGGCCTTCAATATATCTTCAAGCAAAAGGAATTGAATTTACATCAAAGGAGATGGTTGGAGCTACTGAAAGACTATGACTTTGATATTTTATACCATACAGGGAAGACGAATGTAGTAGCTGATGCCCTCAGTCGTAGATCTATAGGTAGCCTATCACATTTATAGCCAGAGAAAAGGGGGATAGCCCATGAGATTTATCATCTAGCTAGTCTTGGAGTTAGATTACTGGACTTAGGTGATACCGGAGTTACTATTCAGGACACGACAACATCCTCTTTAGTAATCGAAGTGAAGGAACACCAGTACGGGGATCCTATGTTAGCTCATTACAGGGATACAACCCCTGAGAAGGAGAAGACACCATTTAAAATTATAGGAGACAGAGTCCTTAGATATCGAGGACGACTATGTGTCCCTAATATTGCAGGGCTGCGCTGGCAGGTTATGGGAGAGACTCACTATTCTCGTTATTTTGTCCATCCAGGAGCAACAAAGATGTATCATGATATCAGGGAAATATATTGGTAGGACCGGATGAAAAAGGATATAGCGGAGTTTGTTGCTCAGTGCCCTAACTGCCAGCAGGTTACGATTGAGCATCAAAAACCCGGTGGATTATTGCAGGCTATAGAGATTCCGACTTGGAAATGGGAAGTAATTAATATGGATTTCATCATAGGCTTAACTCGTACCCAACGTAAGTTCGATTCTATATAGGTGATTATTGATAGACTTACAAAATCAACCCATTTTCTGCCTGTTAGGACTACATATTCCGTAGAGGATTATGAAAGGCTTTAGATTAAGGAGATAGTACGACTTCATGGTGTCCCTATATCTATTTTCTCGGATAGAGGAGTTCAGTTTACAGCCAATTTCTGGAGGTCCTTCCAAAAAGGATTGGGAACTCAGGTAAGTATTAGTACAACATTTCATCCCCAAATAGACGGACAGGCTGAGCGTACTATTCAGATACTTGAGTATATGTTACGGGCCTGTGTGATAGACTTCAGGGGTAGCTGGGATGATCATCTACCGCTTATTGAGTTCGCGTATAATAATAGCTACCATTCCAGCATTCGGATGGCTCCATACGAAGCTCTTTACAGACGGAACTGTAGGTCACCTATCAGATGGTTCAATGTTGGGGAAACTAAGTTAGTAGGACCAGAGCTGGTACAACAGGCAATCGAGAAGATTAAGCTTATACAGGAAAGGCTATTAGCAGCTCAAAGCCATCAGAAGTCTTATGCGGATAATTGACGACGAGACTTGGGGTTTCAGGTTGACAACTGGGTATTCCTAAAAGTATCACCGATAAAAGGCGTTATGAGGTTTGGTAAGTAGGGAAAACTTCGCCCTCTGTACATTTGATCATATAAGATCATACGCAACATGTAGCTTATGAGTTAGAGTTGCCTGCTGACTTGGAGTCTGCACATCCAGTCTTTTATGTGTCTATGCTACGTAAACGTCGGAGATCCTTCTAGAATCATGCCAGTTGATGATGTTCAGGTCACAGAGCAGTTATCATTCGAGGAAGCTCCCATTGCTATACTAGATAGACATGTTCGGAGATTGAGGACTAAAGACGTAACTTCGGTGAAAGTACTTTGGAGAAATAATAATGTGGAAGAAATGACTTGGGAAGCTGAAGAAGACATGAAATCTAGGTATCCGCACTTGTTTCCTCTTCTAGAGGAGGATCCGACTGAGACATCATAGCCTAAAGGTTCGTGTATGGATTCTTGTGTTAGTTATTATTATTGGTCGTGTAAGGCTATTGTCATTATTAATGATTGTGGCCCTATGTGGCATTGAATTATTGAGTTTTCTACAGGAAGGGTTGGTAGTGGTACTGTTACAAAGGCGACTCTGCAAAACATTTATATAGAACCCGGGGAGTTAGATATTCGAGGACAAATGTTTCTAAGGGGGAAGGATGTTACAACCCGCATTTCGTACTTTAAAGTTTCGCCGTAAGTTAATCGACGTAAGTTCGGGAATGAGATTATTTTTGAGGTTATAAGTATTTATGTTATTCGTAACAAGTGATAAGTGAGTGCCGTGAAGATTAGAGGGTAAATAAATCAAAGAATGAGTATTCGTTGAAATTTGTCAATTTGGGATAAAATACGGTCCAAGTTATAATACCCCGTATTTATGGACTAGTGCCATACAAGGTACCACATGAGCATAATAGTAAGGTATATGAAGTATATTAGTATTTAAGTAAATTGTGTGCTAGAATTAATTATGTGAATAATTGATTAATTGTGGGAATAATGTGGGAAAATAAGGAAATAATTATGATATTAAAAAGGATTAAGTGGATAAGGATTTTTAATGGGCTGCCACATGGCATTAAGTTGGCCAAGGGTGGCACCAATGTGCATGGATGAGTCATATCCCTTGATGTGCCTTGTTTACACGTGAAAGTGCAAGACATATCCCTTAAGCCTTCATGTTATTCTTATTTGGAAATTTAAGATATAGAAAGGATGTTGAAATCTTTCCTTCTATTTTTGGTATTCTGTTACTTTAGAACATAGCCAAAAACGTACACACATGATACTCCATATGTCAAACAATATGAAGTATGCCACAATCATAAGAAGTGCTTAGTTCTCATTCAAAGATTTAGAAGGAGCAAAAGTTGTTCTTGGCAAGCACAAGTAAAAGTGTTTGATAAATTCGTCAAGTAAGGTATGTTAAGGATATTCCTTCTTTCCATTTAGCATGATCCATACGATACAAACGAAGCAGGAAAATGCACTATAATGACCCGATCGGTCATTTTGAGCTCTAGCACATCATTCTACGGTTTGAGGCCATAAGCAGCTTCACTTCAGGTATTATGACTTGTACGTGTGGTCGGAATTGAATTTCGGGGAGTCCATAGTTGCTTTAGAAAGAAAATTTCTCATTTTGGAAGGTTTAAGTTGGAAGAATTTACTAATGTGTGATTTTGGGTGAACGACCTCAGAATCAAAATTTGAAGGTTCCACCAGGTTCGTATGATGATTTTGGACTTGGTCGTATGTCTGGATCAGGTTTTGGATGAACTGGGAGCATTTCGGCGCATATTGTGAAAAATTAGCATTTTGGAAGGATTTTATTAATATGGGTTGACGTGTAATTCAATGTTATCGATGTCCGTTTGGGATTCCAAATCTTGGAATAGATTTATATGGTGATTCTGGACTTAGAGGCACGTTCGGAAGTGGATTTGGAGGTCCGTAGGTCGTTTCGGGGTCATTTGGCGAAAAATGGAAATTTGAAGTATTTGGAAAGTTTGACCGAGGGTAGATTTTTGATATCGTGTTCAGATTCCGATCCGGAAGTTGGAGTAGGTTTGTAATATCATTTAAGACTTGCACGCAAAATCTGGCGTCATTCCAAGTTGATTTGATAGGAATCGGAGGCGCGGAAGTGTTTTTAGAAGTTTTTGAGCTCATGAGTTAATCCATGCGTTTTGGCGACCGATTTGTGATTTTTGATGTTATTTCAGTGTTTCGATCGAGCGAGCGAGTTTGTGTGATGTTTTTATACTTGTGGGGATGTTTGGTGTGGAGCCCCGAGGGCTCGGGTGATTTTTAGACGTTCGAAAGGATGAGGAGAAGTTCCAGTTTTTTGGTGTTTCTGGGCTGGAGTTACAGGTCTCGCAAATGCGAAGCTTAGATCACATTTGCGAAGAGCCATTCGCATTTGCGAAGTAGGGAACGCTCAGAGGATTTCGCATTTGCGAAGAACCCGCCGCTTTTGTGAACTGGCCCTCTTCCCATTTGCAAAGTTTTTAGTCGTATTTGCTACCATGGCAGAGATGGCCAGCCTTCACATTTGTGATCGTTTTGTCACATTTGCGACTTCGCATATGCTAACGAGGTGTCACAAATGCGACACCTACGACCTGTGCAACCGTTTTTAATGCGAGACAACTTTAGTTTCCCCATTTCCCATATGGTCTTGGACGATTTTGAGAGAATTTTTGAGAGGGGTTCTATTAACACCAAGAGGTAAGTGATCTTTATCGATTCTTTAGCTAAATACACGAATCATAAGTAGAATTAACATGGAAAATGGTNAGGGTTAGGCTAGATACTTACTGGGTATACGTTGATTTACGTACTCATACTACACTTGCTGCACATTTTTGTGTAGGTACTTTTATGTCTGGTGGTCCTTTGGGTGCGGAGGCGCGGATGATGCCGGGACTTACCGTGAGCTGCATTTCATGTTACGATCCGCAGCCAGCATAGTCTACTTCAGAGTTATTTATTTTCTCCTGTCCAATTTGCATTCCGGATAGATGCTGTATTTTATTTTACTTCCTAGTAAATGTCCATGCACTTGTGACACCAGATTTTGGAGATTATTATGGGCTGTTTCGTATTGTTGTTGTGAAGATATTATCATTTACTCTGTAAACTTTTATCTCTTACTATTTAATTAAAGGAAATTTACGATTTCAAAAATACTAAAATGAGTAATTAAGTTAAACTTTTATTGTTGGCTTGCCTGACAGTGGTTTTAGGTGCCATCACGAGCTTTAATGGATTTTGGGTCGTGACAACATGATACCAGAGCACTAGGTTCACTTAGGTCTCACGAGTCATGAGCGAGTCTAGCAGATCGGTACGGAGACATTTGTACATATCTTCGAGAGGCTACCAGGCTGGTAGGAGCACTTCCCTTCTTGACTCCTTATCGTGCGATTCGATTCCTTTGAGGCTTGTGCCTTTATTTCTTTCCTATTCAATCTTATGCGACGTGAAGTGCTGGTTATTAATTGGGAATAGAGGAATTTTAACGGTACTACAAATGTGGTGCGGGATATTTCTCCCTATGTAATTGCTTGGGCTATTGTCGTCGTCTTGCGGAAGGCTGTTTTGTCGTTTCAGCTCAATATCAGTAACTCCTATGGTTTTGAAGTTGAGCTCTAGTTGTTATGATGATTCATGAGTTGTTATCGCATAGTATTGATGTAATGGTAAGATTCTTGTCTTTGTGTCGGGGCAGTGAATGACTTGAAAGGAGGTTTTTCTCACTGCATGATTCAGAGGTTTAGCATTTTATTTCCAGCAGAGGAAAGGCAATCAGACTATGAGTGTTCAGGATTGGGTTGATGGAGTAACGAGACATGGTATATGCATGGTGGAATTTTTATCTATGATATGGCGTCGTTGTCCTTGTTAAATGTGTTAAGTTCACTGGTGTTATGGTCTTCTTCAATTCCCCTTCGGGGCAGGGTATTGTGACATGGTGCCGGGGAAGAGGTTGTCGGAGATCGCGGTGTGTAGTGGTTCAGAATCGAATCGGTGTCCCTAATGTTGAAAGCTCGAAGAAGATGATCTTCAAAGAGGTTTAGAGTTGGTGGCGATCTATTGGTTAAAGTGCTACAGAGATGGATTTTAATTTAAGACAACAATTGGGCATTGATGAGGAAGGGTATGTGGGAGGTGTCTTGTGGTGGTTAAATTTCTAGAAGGCCAAGTGTGAGAAGCAGAAGCCGAGTAGTTGCTTAAAGGAGAAGGTTTGACCAAAGTGGGAGAGTGGCAGGGTAGCACATGGGTTCTATGGTAGGATAGCTACACGCTTTGAGGAAAGTTTAGCATAATTTGGGATTCATGGTGGATAGTGACTAGGTCTACGGACTTAAATTGGAATATTGGCTACTATACTGAGGAAGGTTAGATATGAAAGAAAAGAGTTGCTTGATATGAAGTGGGATGCAACATGACTTCGGATTTGGGATGTATTGTCGCACCTTTAGTTGGTGTCAATGGGGAGCGAACGAACTTGTACAGCTGGTGAATGAGCACGGGCTCAGGATGGTTTATTGGTTTCGTGGTGATTGTACCTAGAGCAACGTCGTTGGAAGATGTTGGCATGGAAATTTTCACAGGTGGGTTATCTCCTATGAGTAGGTTAGCGGTTGCGTGGTGTTGACAAAGCTTCTATGAAGAATTCTACCAACTATCCGGTAAGAGATCGAATATATGAATGTGGCTAGTGATTTAGAGTGTTCATAAAATGTGTAACATAAAGATTTCGAGAAGTTTGGTGGGTTGGTTGCGCGAGGTCATGTCAGTGAGGAATAAGGAATCTTGGTAGGTTCCAGGGTTATGTAATGGTTGCTTCAAGCTAAGTTGGAGATCCCCACCGTCTACGATTGGATTGCATGGTTGTCTACTTATGAGGTTTCTAGTTATCGACATATTGGCGGGTTATTACGACTAAAGCAAGAAAACATCAGTGGTAATTTGAGCAAAGGATTTGGGGGAATGTGTGGTATATTTGGCCTTGCTGATTCATGTTCAGGCTTTGGGAAGACTCAGAGTTGACGCTTCGAGTAGATGTAATGTACAAGGAATGATTCAACCGGGTGCTTCCTTGAGAGGGTGTTCATATGCTAGCAGAGCGTTGGAGTAGATTATATTTGGGACCAAGTCAGAGTGGGTGACTCTCAACAACGATCCTAGTGGGTTCAAAGAAAAAAGATTACTTACCACGGTTAAGTATCGAGCTTTTGCAATGGATTATGAAAGGGGCTTGGAGTGTTCTACGGTGCAGCATTGGGAGGAATGGGAGGAAATAACTTCGGATTCATAGAGAAATTATCAGAATGGGCATACCAGTTAAAGATGTGAATATGTGCAGAAGGAGGGTATGAGATGGTTTGTGGGTTTTGAGACAACATGGTCTCGAGAAATGAGGTCACTCTGGATGAGAGTGGATTTGGGTTCGTTATGTTTGAAATGGAGCTACTATTATTTCTAAGGCAAGTCCAGAGTAAATTAGGAGAAGTCGGATCGGTTAGCGATGCTTGAATTGGCATGGTGGTGGCAACAATTAGTTCATTCAGCGTGTTAACTTATGCACGTGATTTGTGGCGAACATGCGAGGCTTGACGGCTACCGTAATTGATTTTATTTGGAGGCATTCGAGTATTATAGCTTGTTATGTGTAGATGGATCCCGGAATAGTTATGGCAGTTTAGACCACTACTAGAGGATTGCAATTTATGCGGTTAGGCGAATTTGGTCGCGTGTTGCGATGGACTTCCTAAAATAAGTTAAGTTAAAAGTTTATATGATGACGTGTTTATTCTATTAGTGGTTCAGGAGTTATGATGAAATTCTTGTACTCTCACGTATTGTGATATTAAGATACAGTGAGCGTCCTGGAAAATCAGAAGTTGAGGATCAATGTTGCGGTTCGGTGTTGACAAGAATGTCACGAGCTCAGACGAGAAGGAAAGAATTCAAATGGTTAGAATTAGCTAGTATTATTTTTAGCGTCACCTGAGATTAGTGTCTTGTGTAAGAGGCTTTGTGTACTGATTTGCATATTCTTGATTTCCTTTACAGCATTAGTATGGCCGGTAAAATGGATGTGCAGACTTGTTACCTGGTGTGGAAGGTCGTGGGAGTGTATCCCATGGGGAGATTATATAAGTGTGACATGTAGTCACTTGATTGATTGGAGATTGAAACTAAGTATGGAGATTGTGGTACTATTGCTAATGTGAGTATTTATGCCTGAAGGTTGCTCTGTTCATCTGGTTGTGAACAGTGGAAGTTTGTTCCGGATTTGACGGCTATTCTTGGGGGTGGATCCTTGAAAGGTTATTAGCTTAGTACAGTACGATCAGAATCGACTTGAGGTCTGTGAATGGATCTAAATATGAGTGTGTACTCTATATCGGGCTGGGAGTGTTCATTTCAGCATAGTGTTGCTTACGGAGGAGTCTTCGGGCCTGGGATGTTATTTTCATTGTCAACTATTTAGTGTAATCTCTATCGTTCCATGTGGGTTGTGAGGCGGTTTGATTATTCTCACTTGTATTGAGATCCTGTGTAGCTTGTGGTGTTGTGAGAGCAGGATGGCTCTCAAGATGCAAGTCATTTATTGCACCTTAGTTGTGCTTGGGTTTCGTAACGTATGGCGCTATCCGTCTCCCCAAGATTTGTATTATGCACTTTGCGTACTTGTGGTTGATATTCAGGTATTTCGTAGGTATAAACATTTCTAGCTTGATGGGTATTTCCCTATTTATTATCATGTGTGGATTGGATGGCACGCCGCGACGGATATGTTGTTTGGGTCGGGTGGCACGCTGCCACGAGTATCATGTGTGGATTGGGTTGCATGCCGCAACAATGTGACGTTGAGTATAATTTCCCATAGCTATTCTTGTGTGTTTTGTGTCTCATTTCTGAGGAAGGTTCATAACATATTTTTGGTTATTAAATTAGTTACGTGGGTTGAGTAGTTCATTCCAGAGTTCGTTGTCCTTATGTATCACATTTGAGTTTGTAGCTTGTTAGGACAATGTGTCATCACATGAGGCTTTTGGCAATGTCTGAGATGGCTTATTGCTTGAGCGACTTGTACTAGGCGAGACGAGGTTATTGGACTTAGGATCAATGCGATCGGAGTTAGGAAGGGGATATTAAAGGGAAAATATCGTTATTCAGTCCAGAATGAGGAAATGGTCCTTGTCAGGAGGAGAGACTCCGTGATTGGTGATTCAGAAGGTGGTTATGAGTTTCTACACATCTCTTTCATCGTGGCAGTATTGTAAGAGTTGGAACAGGACTTATATGTGTCTTGAGGTGTGTTGTGGGCATCGGATTCGTGGAGTTGTGGCTATTGTTGTCAGAGGATGTTATTATTGTCATATGAATAATGCGGTGCATGGTGTGAATTCAGAACAAGTATACAATCATGTTTTGGTACAACGAGTCATGGCTGATACAATGTTCGTATGTTGGAAACAGGCATGGTAGAGAATTCCAGATGTTGGAATTTGGCTCTAAGGCATATTTGACTAAATAAAAGGGAGGATCTTTGGACTGGCTTAAGCTAATGTGCTCATCTGGGTTGTGGTAGCACGGGTAGGTGCACGAGGTGTTGACTAATAAGTTTGGCAAATTTCGGAGCAGTTCTTAGCACGTTCGAGGACGAACGTATATTCAAGTGGGAGAGAATGTACCGACCCGACAGGTCGTTTTGAGCTCTAGCTTGTCGTTCAGCGGTTTGAGGCCATGAGCAGCTTCACTTCAAGTATTATGACTTGTACGTGTGGTCGGAATTAAATTTCGGGGAGTCCAGAGTGATTTAGAAAGAACATTTCTCATTTCGGAAGCTTTAAGTTAGAAGAATTTACTAAAGTGTGATTTCAAGTGAACGACCTCAGAATTGAGATTTGAAGGTTCCAACAGGTTCGTATGATAATTTTGGACTTGGATGTATGCCCGGATGGGGTTTTGGATGACCCGGGAGCATTTCGGCGCTTATTGTGGAAAGTTGGCATTTTGGAAGGATTTCATAAATTTGGGTTGAAGTGCATTTCAATATTATTGATGTCCGTTTTGGGATTCCGAGCATGGGAATATCTCCGTATGGTGATTCTGGACTTAGGGGCACGTCCGAAAGTGGATTTAGAGGTCCGTTGGTCGTTTCGGGATTCTTGGCAAAAAATGGAAATTTAAAGTTTTTGGAAAGTTTGACCGAGGGTGGAATTTTTGATATCGGGTTTGGATTCCAGTTCCGAAAGTTGGAATATGTCTGTAATGTTATTTAAGAATTGCACGCAAAATGTGGCGTCATTCCGAGTTGCTTTGATATGAATCGGAGGCGCGGAAGTGTTTTTAGAAGTTTTTGAGTTCATGAGTTAATCCATGCGTTTTGGCGTCCGATTCATGATTTTTGATGTTATTTTAGTGTTTCGATCGCGCGAGCGAGTTCGTGTGATATTTTAGACTTGTAAGGATGTTTGGTGTGGAGCCCGGAGGGTTCGGGTGAGTTTCGGACGTTCAGAAGGATGATGAGAAGTTCCAGTTTTCTGGACTGGAGTTGCAGGTCTCGCAAATGCGAAGCGTTGATTGCATTTGCGAGCTTGCATTTGCGAAGAGCCATTCGCATTTGCAAAGTTGGGAAGGCTCTGAGGGTTTCGCATTTGCGAAGAACCCGTCGCTTTTGTGAACTGGCCCTCTTCGCATTTGCGAAGTTTTTGGTCGAATTTGCGACCATGGCAGAGATGGCCAGCCTTCGCATTTGCGATCGTTTTGTCGCATTTGCGAATGAGGTGTCGCAAATGTGACACCTGCGACCTGTGCAGCAGTTTGTAATGCGGGACTTAGCTTTATTTTCCCCATTTCCCATATGGTCTTGGACGATTTTGAGAGCATGTTTGAGAGGGGTTCCATCAACACCAAGAGGTAAGTGATCCCTATCGATTCTTTAGCTAAATACACGAATCATAATTAGAGTTAACATGGAAAATGGTGGGATTTATGGGATTTTGAGGAAAACCTAGGGTTTTGATAAAATTGGGATTTGACCACGAAAATGGTTATGGAATTTGATAAAAATCATATATTTGAGTTCATGCTTAGTCATGAAACAATTGTACTCCTCTTATGAAATTATGTCCGCGATTTATATATGTATGTTTCATTGAAAGGTTTTTTCGTTAAAGAAATTATAACTCACACGTTTATTCGTGAGTGGGGTCAAGGACCCGTCAAAGCTTCTTACTCTAATGGGATTGGGCCGTTCGCCTCGGCAGGATTTATGTACCACACTCTCATGGGAGCGGGCCATTCGCCTCGGCAGGTTAATAGAAGTATCTTTGGTTCGTGACGTTCAACCCTCGGCAGTGCACAAATTATGATGGATCGGGCCGTACGCCTCGGCATTTCTATAAAAATATCCTCATGAAATCGTGCGCAACATTTGGCAAGAATCCGGTGTA
Organism: Nicotiana otophora; assembly: GCA_000715115.1. NCBI lineage: Eukaryota > Viridiplantae > Streptophyta > Magnoliopsida > Solanales > Solanaceae > Nicotiana > Nicotiana otophora. The sequence continues at coordinate 16,644 of AWOL01S0034238.1, read as the reverse complement.
TCTGTGAGTTCTTCCTGATTTGAAGTATAACGACCCATTTTTGTGAGGTCTACTATATATTTATATGTTTGCTCCGGCTGAGGAGGCAATTAACTAACTGAGAGCTTAAGCCTATTGTAAAGAGGAGAATTGTACCACGTATTTATACTCGTTTATTTTATTTATTTACTCTGTCTCATATTTGTTCACCTCTTTACTGTACCTGATATTATTGGACCACTAGTGAGTGCCGATGTTGACCCCTCGTCATTGCTCCTCTTGGGTTAGGCTAGATACTTACTAGGTACACGTTGATTTACGTACTCATACTACACTTGCTACACATTTTTGTACAGGCACTTTTATGTCTGGTGGTCCTTTGGGCACAGAGGCGCGGATGATGCGGGGACGTACCGTGAGCTGCATTTCATGTTACGATCTGCAGCCATCAGAGTCTCCTTCACAGTTATTTATTTTCTCCTGTCTAACTTGTATTCCGGACAAATGTTGTATTTTATTTTACTTCCTAGTAAATGCTCATTCACTTGTGACATCAGATTTTGGGGATGATTATGGATTGTTCCGTATTGTTGTTGTGAAGATATTATCATTTACTCTGTAAAGTTTTATCTCTTACTATTTAATTGTCGGAAATTTACGATTTCAGAAATACTAAAATGAGTAATTAAGTTAAACTTTTATTGTTGGCTTGCCTGATAGTGGTGTTAGGTGCCATCACGACTTTTAATGAATTTTGGGTCGTAACACGCACAACTTTCATAAATGCCTCTATTCATAGAAGCACTAGGGGTGCCTATGTTCTTGATCCCCCATGTGTCTTATTATTATATCTTCTGTTCACGGGTCTCAGAAAAATATGTAATTGATAAAGTTTATAGACATATTGATCTTATGACATTCCGAGAAATCTCATTAACTTACTTCTTATGCATTTCATTCATTTATACATGTACATTGACCCATAACCAGATGGCGTTATATACGCGTATATTATGTATATATGGGATATGGGAAAAGGTTACGACGTTATATACAGACCACCACCTGATTAGTTGGTATACGTTGATGATTTCTCCCACAGAGGTCAAGATGATATGATAGGATTCCCTTAGAGGCTTGATGATGTTATGTTCAAATATACCTACGCATGATACGACATTTATACGCACATGCATGATTTTATAAATATTTCAGGATTAACAACGTTATTTAGACTTACAAGCGGATTCCTTTACTCCATGTTTCTTTTATGTCTTTTATGTACCGATTTTCCTTCCTTATATACTCGATACATTATTCATACTGACGCCCCAATTGTTTGGGGCCTGCATTTCATGCTCGCAGGTGTAGGTAGACAAGCAGACGGTCCCCCTTTTTAGGATCCCTGATCAGTGAGAGTTGGTGTGTTCCACTTGATCCGGAGCCGTTATTAGTTTTGGTACGCTATTTTTGTATGTGGATATGGGCAAGACGGGGCCCTGTCCCGTCCTTCATACAGTTGTACACTCTATTAGAGGTCTGTAGATAGTCATACATAGTTGGATAGTATGTGGCATTGTCGGCTTCTAGTTTTGGATATATAGTTGTCTATAGCAGCCTTGTCGGCTCGCCCTACCGTATTCCATATGTATAAGTATATATGTCTTTTGGACATGTTTTTCTCACATATGTTATTCACGTGATTTAGCGGTTTAATGACAAGTGTTATACATGACCTACCCTTAATTCATGTTTATATCTTAGACGCATGCTTAGGGGTGTTCGACAGGTAGGACTCAGGCCCATCGATTTGGGTCGTGACATTTGACTTTTGTGAAAATGTCCCCGGAGCGATATTTTGATGGCTCTGATAGGTTTGTATCGTGATTTTGGACTTGGGCATATACCAAGAATTGAATTCTGAGGTCACTAGGTTGATTTGACTTGTCTTGCCGAAAGTTGGCAACTTTAGGTTTAGAAGTTTTCCTAAGTTTGACCATAGGCTAACTTTATATCTTTCGTGTTCGGAAGTGTGGATATTTAGTTTGGAGCCTAGGGGGTTCAGGTGAGTTTCGGATGTATTTCGGATTGGATTGAAATCATTTTTGGGTTACTGGTCTGATGGTGCTACAGTTTTCGCAATTGCAAGCACCAACATTGCAATTGCGAAAAAGACAGGGGAGGTCAGATGTAACAAATGCGACTCCCTCTTCGCATTTGCGAAGATAGTGTAGGATTGGGTAGTATCACATTTGGGACACATTTAGTCGCATTTGCGATGGAGACAGACTTCGCAAATGCGAAGAAAATGTCGCAATTGTGACTTCTCCTTAGGCAGTCAGGTGCTGCAATTGCGAGCCATGCTTCACAATTGCGAGCCTAGGGTCGCAAATGCGACGTCCACACTTGAACAAAAGGGCTGGGAAGTGACATAGAGAGGGGATTGTAACCTATAATCATTGGGTAAGTAGTTTTAATCTATTTTCAGCTATATTTCATGATTATATATGAGATTTAACATCGAATTATTGAGAAGTAAAGAGAAATTTTGGGAAATATTTTCGAAGTTTTAAAAAATGAAAATTGAGATTTGAGAGTCGATTTGGACTCGGATTTGAAAACAAAACACATATATGAACTTGTGGGGTTATGGGTAGTCGGGATCTACCCCTGGACTCGAGTTTTGACCGAGTGGGCCCTGGGTTGACTTTTATTGATTTTTGGAATTGTGTAAAGATCAAAGCTTTATTTATCGGAATTGGTTTCTCTTGCATTGTTTGTTCATATTAAGTCATGTGTGGGGTTTCTACCCCTTAGGATTTGGGTTGATTGTGTCATGACCTAAATCGATATGCCATGACCAGTGCCCGAGTCCTACATGTCGAACACCCTTAAGCATACGTCTAATATATAAACACGAGTAACATCTGTCAATTACCTACTGAATTACGAGAATAACATACGTGAGGGAAACCTGTCCAAAAGACATATATACATATACATGCGGAATACGGTAGGGCGAGCCGACAAGGCTGCAATAGATAACTATATATCCAAAACTGGAAGCTAACAAGGCCACATACTACCGAACAATACATAACTGTACAAGGACGGGACTGGGCCCCGTCATACCCATATATGTATACAAACACATCATACCAAAACTCAAAGAAGCTCCGGACCAAGTGGAGCACACCAACTCTCACTGATCAAGGATCCTAAAGAGGGGGGCCGTCATCCTGTGTACCTGTACCTGCGGGCATGAAACGCAAGCCCCGAGAAACTAGGGGCGTCAGTACAAATAATGTAGTATGTAAGGCATGAAAATTGGTACATAAAAGACGTATCATGCACGTGAAACATTTATAATGTCATGCACGTGCGTATAAATATTGTATCATGCATAGGTATAGGTGTACATAATATCGTTAAGCCTCTGAGGGCATCCCATCATATCATCTCGGCCACTGTGGGCAAAATCATCAACAAATACTAGTTGATCAGGTGGTGGTGCGTATATAACGCCGTAACCTTTTCCCATATCCCATATATATATATATAATATACGCGTATATAACGCCATCTGGTCATAGGTCAATGTACATGTATAAATAAATGAAATACATGAGAAATATGTTAATAAGATTTCTCGGAATGTTATAAGATCACTATGCCCTTCGGATAAACTTTATCAAATATGTATTTTTCTGAGACCCATGAACAGAAGATATAATAATAATTCACATGGGGAATCAAGCACATAGGCATCCTTAGTACTTCTATGAATAGAGTCATTTATAAAAGTTGTGTGTTTGCTCGTTTTGTTTGTATCGTATGAATCATGCCAAAAAGAAAGAAGGGATAGCCTTAACATACTTGAACCGATTCTCTTGACAATCCCTCTAACACACGTTAACTGCGACAAAACACGTAATGGCGGATCGAAGTACGAGAAAATCCATATGATATTCTTGAGAAAGATTGCACCGTATTCCCTTAGAAACGCAAATCTCACGCTTTATCGTATTATGAATTTTCAAATGAGCTATTTGAGCACCATCCGTTAGCAAGCTTAACATCCAACCTAAATGAGGTAAGGAGATTTCTCAAAATTGTTGGTTTGTGAGCTTCATCCGTTAGCAAGCTTAGCATCTAACCTAAATGAGGTAAGGAGATTTCCTAAAATGGTTGATTTGTGGGCCCTACTTTGCGACTAAGCTTTTACTAAAGGCCTCTAATTATGCCACCTATTTTAATGAACTAAGAGTCATAACATGGGCCTTGATCAAGACCTACTTGGGCTGCTACATTGGGGGGATGGGGGTTTATTTTATCCAGACAATTGTAATTAATTAGTTAATCTCCCACCAAAAATCATTAATACCCAATTATCCACATAATTAAGAATTATCTCAAATTACTTAAAATACTACTCACTTTTAACACACTTTATGTACCCTACTATCATGGTCACGTGGTACCTTGTATGACACTAGTCTATATGTAACATCCTTCCCCTTTTAGAAACATTCGTCCTCAAATGTTTAACTCCCCGGGATCTATGTAAATTTTGGGAGAGTCGCCTTTGTAACAATACTACTTTCAACCCTTCCTGTAGAAAACTCAATAATTCAATGCCACATAGAACCACAATCATCAATAACGACAATGGCCTCACACGATCAATGATAATGACTAACACAAGAATCCATACATGTACCTTAAGGCTGTGATGTCTCAGTCGGATCCTTGAGAGGAAACAAGTGAGGATATCTAGACTTCATGTCTTCTTCGACTTCCCAAGTCATTTCTTCCGCATTATTGTTTTTCCAAAGTACTTTCACCGAAGCTACATCTTTAGTAATCAATCTCCAAAATTGTCTATCTAGTATAAAAATGGGAGTTTTCACATATGATAGCTGCTCTGTGACGTGAACATCGTCAACTGACACGACTCTAGAAGGATATCCGATATTTACGAAGCATAGACACATAAAAGACTGGATGTACAGACTCCAAGTCAAAAATCAAGTCTAACTCATATGCTACATGGCCTACCTTGCGTATGATCTTATATGGTCCAACGTACAGAGGGCTAAGTTTTTCTTTCTTACTGAACCTCATAACGCCTTTCATCGGTGATACCTTTAGGAATACCCAATCGTCAATCTGAAACTCCAAGTCTCGTCGTCGATTATTCGCATAAGACTTCTGACGGCTTTAAGCCGCAAATAGCCTTTCCCGTATAAGCTTAATCTTCTCAATTTCCTGTTGTACCAACTCTGGTCCTACTAACTTAGTTTCCCGAACATCGAACCATCTTATAGGCAACCTACACTTCCGTCCGTAAAGAGCTTCGTATGGAGCCATTTGAATACTGGAATGAAAGCTATTATTATACGCGGACTCAATAAGCGGCAAATGATCATCCCATCCACCCTTGAAGTCTATCACACAAGCCCGTAAATATCTTCAAGTGTCTAAATAGTACGCTCAGCCTTTCCGTCTATCTGGGGGTGAAATACAGTACTAAGACTTACCTGTGTCCCCAATCCTTTTTGGAAGGACCTCCAGAAATTAGCTGTAAACTGAGCACTTCTATCCAAGATAATAGATATAGGGGCACCATGAAGTCATACTATCTCTTTAATATAAATCCTTGCACAATCCTCTGCAGAATATATAGTCCTAACAGGCAGAAAATGGGCTGATTTTGTAAGTCTATCAACAATCACCCATGTAGAATCGAACTTATGCTGGGTATGAGGTAAGCCTATGATGAAATCCATATTGATTACTTCCCACTTTCATGTCGGAATCTCTATAGCCTGCAATAATCGATCGGGTTTTTGATGCTCAATCTTAACCTGCTGACAGTTAGGGCATTGAGCAACGAACTCTGCTATATCCTTTTTCATTCTATCCCACCAATATATTCCCCTGATATCATGATATATCTTTGTTGCTCCTCGATGGATGGAATAACAAGAATAGTGAGTTTCTCCCATAACCTGCAGACGCAGGCCTGCAACATCAGGCACACATAATCGTCCTTAATACCTGAGGACCCCATATTCTGTAATCTCAAACGGTGCCTTCTCCTTCTGAGGGGTTGTATCCCTATAATGAGCTAACACAGGATCCTCGTATTGGCGTTCCTTCACTTCAGTTACTAAAGAGGATGTTGCCATGTCCTGAATAGTAATTCCTGTATCACCTGAGTCCAGTAACCGAACTCCAAGACTAGCTAGCTGATGAATGTTATGAACGATCCCACTCTTCTCTGGTTGTAAATATGGCATACTACCCATAGATCTACGGCTGAGGGCGTCAGATACTACATTCTCCTTCTCTGGATGGTATAAAATATCAACTTCATAGTCTTTCAGTAGTTCCAACCATCTCCTTTGGAGTAAATTCAATTCCTTTTGCTTGAAGATATACTCAAGGCTCTTATGATCCGTATAGATATCAACATGAACGCCATACAAGTAGTGCCTCTACATCTTTAGTGCATGAATCACTGCGACTAACTCTAAATCGTGGGTCGGATAATTCTTCTCGTGCTTTCTTAGTTGTCTGGAAGCATAAGCTACAACCTTACCATGTTGCATCAGTACACAACCCAATCCAACGCCCAAAGAGTCGCAATAGATAACATAACCATCGATCCTTTCTGGGAGCGTTAGAACCGGTGTTGAAGTTAATATGTCCTTCAATGCATGGAAACTCCATTCGCAAGCATCGATCCATTGAAACTTTGCTCCCTTCTGAGTCAACTTTGTCAATGGTGCTGAAAGAGAAGAAAATCCCTTTACAAATCTCCTATAATAACCTGCCAAGCCGAGGAAGCTACGAACCTCCGTCGGTGTCATAGGTCTATGCCAAGTCTCTACTGCCTTAATCTTTTGTGTATCAACCGGATACCTTCACCTGAAATAATATGCCCAAGGAAAGCTACAGAATTCAATCAGAATTCACATTTAGAGAGTTTGGCGTACAACTTCTCTTTTTGTAGAACTTTGAGCACAATACACACATGATCGGCATGCTCAGTCTATGAATGAGAATAAACCAATATATCATTGATAAATACAATCACGAACAGATCTAGAAAGGGTCTAAACACACGTTCATCAAATCCATGAATACTGCTAGGGCATTAGTCAAACCGAATGACATAACACGAAACTCAAAGTGCCCGTATCTGGTCCTGAATGCTGTCTTCGGAATATCCTTCTCCTTAACCCTTACCTGATGGTACCCGGACCTCAAGTCTATCTTTGAGAAACACTTGGCACCTTGCAACTGATCAAATAAATCATCAATCCTCGGGAGCTGGTACTTATTCTTGATTGTCACCTTATTCAACTGTCTATAATCAATACACATCCGTAAGGAACCATCTTTCTTCCTCACAAATAACACAAGTGCTCCCCACGGTGATGTACTAGGTCCGATAAAGCCTTTTTCAACAAGTCCCTTAGTTGTTCCTTCAACTCTCTCAGCTCCGCAAGTGCCATTCTATAGGGAGGAATAGATATTGGCTGAGTATCTGGTAGTAGGTCAATAGCAAACTCAATTCCTCGCTCTGGCGGAAGACTTGGAAGCTCATCGGGAAAAACATCCAGAGTTTCATTAACCACAAGGATAGATTGAATGGTTGGTGACTCTACTTTCACATTCTGAACCTGAACTAAGTGATAAATATAGCCCTTTCTGATCATCTTCCTTGCCTTGAGATAGGAAATAAATCTACCTCTCGGCGATGCCGTATTACCTTTCCATTCCAAAACAAGCTCCCTTAGAAATTGGAATAGGACCATCTTTGATCTATAATCAACGTTGGCATAACAAGAAGCCAACCAATCCATACCCATTATAACATCAAATTCTACCATATCTAACTCGATTAGGTCTGCTACTGTAGATCGACTATGAACTACTATTATACAATCTCTATATACCCGCCTAGCTATCACTGGATCCCCAACAGGTGTGGACATCTCAAAAGGTTTAACCAACTCAGGTTTTATTCCACACTTACTAGCAACCAATGGAGTAACATATGATAAGGTAGAACCTGGGTCAATCAGTGCATATACATCATATGAGGAGACTGATAATATACCGGTAACAACATCAGGTGACGACTCATGATCCTGTCATCCCGATAATGCATAAATGCGGTTCTGAGGACCGCTCGAGCTAGATGCTCCACCTCTGTCAATATCACGACCAATTGGTGCTTGTGAACCTTGCCCAGGGGGGCGTACTGATGATGATGAACCAGCTACAAATCCTACTGGCTGAACTATGCTTTCATCACCTCTCGTCGGAGAATCCTTCAAAACGTGGCATGGATAACCACAAGTATAACAAACACCCAACCCCATACGACACTACCCGGCTTGCTGCTTACCACACTGAGCACATCGTGGCAAGGGCGGTCTGATCTGACTTGACTCGCCCCTATACTGAGAACTTGAGGCCCTGTAATTCTGACCAGGCCTTGAATATATGGAACGATCAAATCTTTTACCGGCAAACTGAGGGGGTGCGCTAGCTGATGGCTGGCGGTATACCTTGGGTATTGTTGTCTCTGACCACCTCGAAACTCACCAGAAGGACCCAAAGATCTCGCTCTCTTACTTTGGCCCCAATCATTCTCACGATCGGCCCTCTACTTCTACTTACGCTCCTATTTACTCTAAGCATATGCCTGAATAATGGAAATATCCATGCCTGACTGAAGTGAGACCGACATACAGTCGTTAAGCAGGTGCGGCTACAATCCCATCACGAACCAGTGAACCCGATCCTCCATCTTAGATACAATAGTGGGCGCATACCTAGCTAATGAATCAAACTGGAGGCTATACTCCCGAACACTCATATTACCCTACCAAAGGGTCAAGAACCTATCAACTCTGGCCCGTCTAAGCTCTGGTGGCAGATTATGATGAAGAAAAGCATCTGTAAACTCTTGCCATACCGCTGGAGGGGCATCCTAACCTCCGGACAACTTCCAAGACTCGTACCAATTAACTGAAACATCTTGAAGTCTATAGGAAGCTAGCTCAATTAACTTAGTCGCAGTAGCCTTCATTACCCTCAAAGTCATCTGCATTCTATCGATAAATACCTGAGGGTCTTCATTTGAATCTGGTCCAGTGAATACCGGAGGGTCCAAATTAATAAAATCATGAACCCTCGTACTGATGGACCTATCTGCATGACCAATACCTACTTCCTGATGTTGATACTGGGCGGCTACTAATCGAGTTAATAGCTGAATAGTATCCCTCATCTCCTGACCCGGTGCATCTAGCTGAGGAGCTGGACGTACAGGGGCAGGCACTAGCGTTGGTGCCCCTCGGAGCTCCTATGGAGAGGGAGGGGTATGTGAAGTCTGAGATGGAATCTCACTATGAGACTCTCCCCCAGCCCTGGTAACTCGTGGCGCTCGACTAGTAGTCTCATCAGCCACGGATCTAAGATGAGAAGGGAGGATAACATCATATATATCCTCTAGCCTCCTGTCTATAAGTGTGGTGCACAACACACCCATAAATAAGACTCTACTAGACACGGTCTGTAGACAACCCTAGGACAGAACTGCCCTGATACCACTTTTGTCACGACCCAAAAGGATGGGCCTTGACGAGTGCCCGAGTCCTACCTGTCGAACACCCTCAAGCATGCGTCTAAGATATAAACATGAATAATATCTGTAAATTACCTGCTGAATTACGAGAATAATATACGTGTGGGAAACCTGTCCAAAAGACATATCTATATATACATGCGGAATATGGTAGGGAGAGCCAACAAGGTTGTTATTGACAACTATATATCCAAAACTGGAAGCCGCTAATGCCACATACTATCGAACTGTACGTAACTGTCTACAGACCTCCAATAGAATATACTATTGTATAAGGACGGGCCTGGGTCCCGTCATACCCATATATGTATACAAACACATCATACCAAAACTCAAAGCAGCTCCGGACCAAGTGGAGCACACCAACTCTCGCTGATCAAGGATCCTAAAGAGGGGGACCGTCAGCCTGTCTACCTGCACCTGCGGGCATGAAACCCAGGCCTCGGGAAAATAGGGGTGTCAGTACAAATAATGTACTGAGTATGTAACCCATGAAAATCAGTGCATAAAAGACGTAGATGAAACATCGAGTAAAGAATTCCACCTGTAAGTCTAAATGACTTTGTGAATCCTGAAACATTTATAATATCATGCACGTGCATATAAATGTCATATCACGCATAGGTATAGGTGTTCATAACATCATCAAGACTCTGAGGGCATCCCATCATATCATCTAGGCCACTGTGGGCAAAATCATCAACATATACCAGTTGATCAGGTGGTGGTGCATATATAACGCCGTAACTTTTTTCCATATCTCATATACATATAATATACACGTATATAACGCCATCTGGTCATGGGTCAATGTATATGTATAAATAAATGAAATGCATAAGAAATATGTTAATAAGAATTCTCGGAATGTTATAAGATCAATATGCCCTTCGGATAAACTTTATCAACTATGTATTTTTCTGAGACCCATGAACAGAAGATATAATAATAATTCACATGGGGAATCAAGAGGATAGGCACCCCTAGTACTTCTATGAATAGAATCATTTATGAAAGCTGTGCGTTTGCTCGTTTCGTTTGTATCGTATGAAGCATGCCAAAAAGAAAGAAAGGATAGCCTTAACATACTTGAACCGACTCTCTTGACAATCCCTCTAACACACATTAACTGCAAGAAAACATGTAATGGTGGATCGAAGTAGGAAAAAATCTGTATGCTATTCTTGAGAAAGATTGCACCTTACTTCCTTAGAATCGCAAATCTCACGCTTTATCGTATTATGAAGTTTCAAAAGAGCTATTTGAGATCCATCCGTTTGCAATCTTAGCATCCAACCTAAATGAGGTAAGGAGATTTCTCAAAATTGTTGGTTTGTGAGCTTCATCCGTTAGCAAGCTTAGCATCCAACCTAAATGAGGTAAGGAGATTTCTCAAAATTGTTGGTTTGTGAGCTTCATCCGTTAGCAAGCTTAGCATCCAACCTAAATGAGGTAAGGAGATTTCTCAAAATTGTTGGTTTGTGAGCTTCATCCGTTAGCAAGCTTAGCATCCAACCTAAATGAGGTAAGGAGATTTCTCAAAATTGTTGGTTTGTGAGCTTCATCCGTTAGCAAGCTTAGCATCCAACCTAAATGAGGTAAGGAGATTTCCTAAAATGGTTGACTTGTGGGCGCTACTTTTGTGACTAAGCTTTGCCTAAAGGCCTCTAATGATGCCACCTATTTTAATGAACTAAGAGTCATTACATGGGCCTTGATCAAGACCTACTTGGGCTGCCACGTTTGGGGGGGGGAGGGGTTAGCTTATCCAAAAAATTGTATTTAATTAGTTAATCTCCCACCAAAAATTATTAATTACCCAATTATCAATATAATTAAGAATTATCTCAAATTACATAAAATACTGCTCACTTTTAACACACTTTATGTACCCTACTATCATGGTCATGTGGTACCTTGTATGGCACTAGTCCATAAATATTGAGTATTATAGCTCGGACCGTATTTTATCCCAAATTGACAACCTTCAACGAAACTCATTTTCTTTGCTTCGTTTACCCTTTAACCTTCATGACACTTACTTATCATCTGTTATAAATAGTATAAATGCTTATAACCTCAAAAATAATCTCATTCCCGAGACTACATCGATTAACATACGACAAAACTTTAACGTACGAAAATGCGAGATGTAACAAATTATATTTTTTGGATTGTATGGAAGATCTGTACATGAGGTGACGAGTGTGTACACGGGTTCATATATAGTATTTTGATCGGTTTAGACTCTTAGGATTCTTTCCTGCATTTAATTGGAACTATCATATCTTGTTCTTTCTTCCATTGTTTAGTCTACTCTTACATGCTTTATTTAACGTTGTTAGAACATGTTCTATCCTTTATTGTCAAATTTGCTCTTATATGCCTTAATTGAAGATGTTACCTCTCTTATTGTCACGTTACCTCTTTTATCGTTGAGTTATTCTTATTTGGAGTTGTTATTACATGATGTCTCTTTGTGTTGAGTTATTCTTATGCATTTAGACATAGTTGCTATCTCATACTATCTTTTTCATTGTTAAGCTTATGCTATACACTTGAATTGGAAGTTGTCATTTTGTGTAATACCTTCCTTTTGAACTATTGGACTTGAAGTTGTGAAAGCTATTAACACATTGAGGTGGAAGTTGTTGATTATTGAGATATCTTTCCTTGTTGAGTATTTCTCATTAATTGTGTTATTTTTGAGATTATTGTACACATTGTGGTTGAGCCTTGGTCTATATGTTCTGGTAACACCTGATATTATTGATTTTGGCAATTTTGTGGCATTTGGCACGTGTGGTGCGAGTTGATTATTGTGTTGTGATATTGGTGTGCATGTGGGACTATAAGAATTAGGATTGATATGTGTGTGGCGTGATAAAGTGGGATTTATACGTGTGTTTCTAGTAAGGGAATTACATGAAGCCACGCGATGAGATAAGGGTTCAAAAGCGCGTGTACCTATTTCAAGAAAAAATATATCTTTTTTAAAATTAATGCAAGGCTCACGCGGCGATGTAAGGAAAAGATGGTGATTGTGACTTGTGAAATGTGGAAATGAGGTGTGGTACTTTGGTATGATTATTGATGTGCATTTTATGTTGGAAAGGCTTGATGATTTGATCGGTTGTTGATCCTGTTTCCTTATTTCTCCCATTCGTAATTCTGATTGATGTTGGTTACTCGTTCTCTTTATCATATGCACTCCCTTTTTTGTGAATCGTTGCTTTATTTCCATTGTTAGTCTTGTATTGGTAAATTGCTTTGTTGTCCCTTAATTGCCTTTATTTTCCGTTATTAGATCATATCCATATTTTTGCATAGGTTTTTATGTCTAGTAGGTGACTTGACCTAGCCGCATCACTACTCTACCGAGGTTAGGCTTGATACTTACTGGGTACCATTCTGGTGTACTCATGTTAAGCTTCTGCACATTTGTACATCTGTTTGAGCCGGATGTCAGTGATTTATAAGTCATTCCAGAGACTTCAAGGTATACCTACTCGACGCTTGCAGGCCTCAAAGTCACCTACTTTTAGTGCTTTACTACTGTTATTTTTACTTCAAACAGTATTGTATTTTGAGACTTCCGGTGTTTGTTTTTTGAGCTTATGACTCAATTTCACCGGGTTTTGGGAATATTGTAATTGTTATTTAGTATTTATTTACTATGAGACTTATCAGGTTTATTTGATGTTTTCAGTCGTTATATATGCCATATTCTCTTATTTGTTATGCTTACCTAGTCATATGAGACTTATCAGGTTTATTTGATGTTTTCAGTCGTTATATCTGCCAGATTCTCTTAGAGACTAGGTTCCATCATAGCTACTTCAAGTGGGATTTTGGGGTCGTGACAAGTTGGTAACATAGCCTTAGGTTTATAGGTTCTACGAGTCATAAGCAGTTTTAGTAGAGTCATGTGGATTGGTAAGGAGATGTCTATACTTATCTTCGAGAGGCTACAAAACTATTAGGAAAATTCCCTTTCTTTAATTTCTTATTATCCGAATTTATTGATTTCGAAATATGAGCCTTTGACTTTCTATTCTCTCACAGATGGTGAGGACATGCACTACAGGATCCGATGATAAGACACTCGTACCCCCTGCTAGAGCCTTGGGAGGTCTGGGCTGCGGTAGAGGCCGAGGAGGGGCACGTGCTGTAGCTAGAGCACTTGACCAAGCAACGACTGAGGAGCCACCAGTAGCTCCAGTTGGGTAGCAGGAACCTCAGACGCCTGCTAATACCCCTACACTACAAGAGACATTGCGCACTTCTTGATTATGTTCGATACTTTAGCTCAGGCGAGATTAATCCCGGTTGCTCCCGCGACCCGTACTTCAGAGCAGCGAGTCCACGTTGATCAGGTTCTGAGTGTCATGCTAGAAAAACCCGTTATTTAAGTTAAGTCAGAGGTATCTGAGGAGGAGTAGGGGAAACTTGAGAGAATCAAGAAGTATGACCCTACTTACAGTGGCACAACTACCGAGGATGCGCATTATTTTCTAGAGAAGTGACACTGTATTCTTTACACCACGAGTATTGTGGAGCTGAGCGGAGTTGCTTTTACTACATTCCAGCTGTCAGGAGCAGCATACAGGTGGTGGAAGGTGTACGAGAAGGGTAGGCTAGCTGATGCAGCCCCACTCATTTGGGCTTAGTTTTCAGAGATGTTTTTGAGAGAGTTTGTTCCCCAGACCTTTGGGATGCATGGCGCAAGGAGTTTCAGTAGCTGCGTTAGGGGACTACGTCAGTGTTAGAGTGTGCTATCAGATTCAGTGAGTTATCCGTGCATGCACTTGCTTTGGTTGCCACAGCAAGAGATCAAGTCTACTGATTCATCGAGGGACTCAACTATGGTATTAGATTCAGCATGGCTCAGGAGTTGGAGACGAATACTCTGTTTCAGCAGGTGGTGGAGATCGCTCGTAAGTTGGAGCGTATGTGGGCCTAGAATATGGAGGACAGGGAGGCCAAGAGGCCTCGAGGTACAGAAGAATTTGGTGGTGCCTACGCTGCAGGTTCGGCCCGTCATGGCAGGGGTTATGTGAGCCGACTAGTTTATTCACCACTTCCAGCTACTCGTAGTGCTCCGACTATTTCGAGGTTTCAGGTTTCCCATTATGCACACCACTATCTAGTGCACCTCCTGCACGGGGTGCCTTCAGCGGGCAGTCTAGCCGACTAGGCCAGGGTCAATTTATGCAACGACATCCTTCGAGAGCTTGTTTTGAGTGTGGTAATACCAGACATATGGTGAGGGACTGCCCCAGACTCAGGAAGGTTGCACCTTGACATACTCCACCGGTTCCACAAATTCAATAAGGTCAACAACGTTCGTAGGCCATGGTTGTTGCTCTAGTTTCCTCTCCACTTGCTCCACCAGATAGGGGTGGAGGTCAGGCGGGTAGAGTTTGCCCTGGGGGGGGGGGTAGGCTTTTTTCTATGCTTTCCAGCTAGGACCGAGGCTGTTGCTTCAAATGTTGTCATCACAGATATTGTTCCGGCTTGTCATAGGGATGCCTCAGTTTTATTTGATCCGAATTCCACGTATTCATATTTTTCATCTGACATTGCTTCTTGTTTGGATATATCTCGTGATTCTTTGAGTGCTCCTTTATATTTCTCTACGCATGTGGAGATTCTATCATTGTAGACCGTGTTTATCGGTCATGTTTAGCCACTATCGGTGGTTATGAGATCAGAGTTGATCTATTGCTACTCAATATGGTAGACTGTGATGTAATCATTGGCATATATTGGTTGGAGCCCTATCATACTATTCTAGATTGTCATGCCAAGACCGTCACATTGGCTATGCTAGGATTGCCGCAGTTGGAGTGGAGAGGTACATTGGATTTTATTCCTAGCAGGGTTGTGTCCTTTCTAATGGCACAGTGGATGGTTGAGAAGGGGTGTGAATCATATCTAGCATTGGTGAGAGATGTCAGTATTGATACTCCTATCATTGAGTCAGCTCCGATAGAGAGAGAGTTTTCGAATGAATTCCTAGAAGACCTATCGCGCATGCCGCCTAATAGGGATATCGATTTTGGTATTGATCGGGTTTCGGGCACTCAGTCCATTTCTATTCCACTATATCACGTGCTGCCAATAGAGTTGAAGGAATCGAAGGAACAATTCCCGGAGTTGCTTGATAAAGGTTTCATCCGACAGAGTGTCTCGCCTTGGGGTGCTCCAGTTTTATTTATAAAGAAGAAAAATGGTTCTATGAGGATGTGTATTGATTACAGGCAGCCGAATAAAGTTACAGTCAAGAACAGGTACCCACTACTACGTATTGATATTTGTTCGATCAGTTTTAGGGTGTTAGAGTGTTCTCGAAGATTAATTTGAGGTCGGGGCATCATCAGTTGAAGTTTCGGGGTGCAGATATTCCGAAGACTGCTTTCAAGACTTGCTATGGTCACTATGAGTTTCTGGTGATGTCATTTGGGCTGACCAATGCCCCAGCAGCATTTATGCACTTGATGAACAGTGTTTTCCATCCATATCATGATTCCTTCGTCATTGTGTTTATTGATGACATATTGGTATATTCTCGAAGTGTGGAGGATCATGAGCCGCACTTGCGGATCATGGTCGAGAACTCGAGGGAAAAGAAGTTATATGCAAAAATTTCCGAGTGTGAGTTTTGGTTTGATTCAGTGGCATTTTTGGGTCATGTTTTGTCAGGGGATCAAGGTGGATCCAAAAAAGATTGAGTCAATTCTTGGGTTTGGCAGGTTATTATCGCCGGTTTGTGGAGGGGTTCTCATCTATCTCAGCCCAATTGACCAAGTTTACATAGAAGGGTGCTCTTTTCAGATGGTTTGAGAAGTGTGAGTTGAGTTTTCAGAAGCTCAAGATTGCATTGACTACAGACCCAGTGTTGGTATTGCCTACGGGTCTAAGGTCTTACACTATGTATTGCGATTCATCACATATTAGGCTTGGCGCGGTGTTAACGCATGATGGTAGGGTGATTT
>AWOL01S0034226.1:0-43788 GCA_000715115.1 Nicotiana otophora | reverse complement strand
CTCTAAGAGTGTGAGTACGTGAGGTTATCATTGTGATGCATTACATGTGACATGCATATTTGACATGTAGATATAGAGATGTAATATTTCTCATATCAGTCACACTTGGCATATTTTATCCATGTTGAACTATACTTTAAACTTAAAAGCATGTCTATATTTCTGTATTGTATAAAAACTGACTATGAGATTTTTCTAAGATATTACTGTCATTTTCCTTTCATAGTTGTATTGTTATAATATGGATTTGGAATGTACCTTTTTGTGCTCGTCATTGGTTTCAGTCTAAGGTTAGTCATGTTACTTATTGAGTACATTGGGTCGGTTGTACCCATACTATACTTTGCACTTCGTATGCAGATCCAGGTACTTCTGGTCACAGTGGTTGCTAGATTTGGAGTACTTTCGATTTTGGAGAATTTTGAGGTAGCTGCCTTATCGTCCGCAGACCTTGACTCTCCTTCCTTTTCCTTTTATTTAGCATTGTTCTAACTTTTCAGATAGTTATATTAAATGTTTTGACTACATTGATATTTAGTAGCTCATGTACTCAGTGACACCCAAATTTTGGGGGATTTTGTATTGAGTCGCGGTATTTCTTATCGGTTATGTTTGAGGATTTTCATTGTTTAACTTGTTTCATTATTGTTTTTAAATCAAAATGCGTAGCTATTGGTGATTGTCGGCTTCCCTAGTATTTTCATAGGCGCCATAACGACATGTGAGATTTTGGGTCGTGACATAGCCACGTTCGCGGAGAGTTGGGAGTTGGAGCATCGTGTTCGCATGTTGGGAGTCGCATTTGCGATTGAGTGGTGCCAGGCAGAAAGATTGTCACGGAGCATGACTCATATTCGTGTAGGCTTAGCAAGTTAGTCATCGTGTTCGCGAGGGAGGACCTCGTGTTCACAAAGAAAAGCGGCAGCTGGTCGGACCTTTTGGTCTTCGCAATCGCGGAGGGTGTGTCACGATCGCGATGCATATCACTGGGAAGAACACTTTAGTGTTATATTTCGGTATTTTACCCATTCTCTCATATTTTCAACCCTAGACTTCGAGCGATTGAGATTTAGGAGATAAAATTTACAACTGCATTAGTGGTAAGTAATTTTCTCTTGGATTTGACTTTATATCTTAATTCCCCATGGGTTTCTACACCTAAAACATGGATTTATAAAGGAAATTTTGGATTTTTTGTCTACAACTTAAGAGGGTTTATTTTAGGGCTTTGAAGGTCGATTTGGACTCGGTTTTGGAACATAATCACATATTTGGACAAGTGGGGTTATGGGTAGCCGGGATATACCCCTTGACTCGGGTTTTGACCATGTGGGCCCTAGTTGACTTTTGTTGACTTTTAGTGATTTGATTAAAGATCGAAGCTTTATTATTTGGAGTTGTTTCCTATGGATCTATTTGACTTTATTGAGTTATGTTTTACTAGATTCAGGCCGTTTGGAGTTGAATTAGGACGGTAGGTGATTGTTTCTTGATCTTAGCTTACCAAGCGGAGATAACTCTCTTGTCTATCCTTGTAAGAGGGAAATTGGCTACATGATTCATGATTAGGGAGCCATGTATATGCGAGGTGACGAGCATATATGCGTAGCGAGGTCTTGACCATACCCAGTATTATTGACTTGAATTGTGCTTTTTGGGTTATGTGAAGTTGTTTTCCATGTTCAATTGGTTATATGACTACGTGATAATTTATATTCATTATTTAGGAGTATACTTAGGGCTATGACTTGTTGATTTGACATGAAGGATTATTTTTCTATGTCGAGCTTAATTATAAATCCATAGTCAAACACGTGTCTTAAATGCTCTACGATTTTTGATGGTTACTATGGTCTAATTGACTCAAGATAATAATATGATTAAGCTAGAACATGTTAAATAGCTTGTTGAGCCGTTGTGACAAATTGGGTTACATGATTTGCCATATCCATCTCTTAGACATATGAGATTTTATCCATATTTTTATTATCATGCCTTGTGCCATTTTATTATATTGTTTTATATACATATGCATGAGGGGAGAAAGTGATTATTGAGGAAATTTGAGGATTTTTGCACTACGAGAACATAAGCAGATATTTATACTGATTATTGGTTATTGATCTTTACTACAAAATGATCAACGCTTGGATATGGATATGTTCGCAGAAGCATAATTGTGATCCGCAGAAGCGGCGTGTGGAGCAGAAGCGTGTGTGGTTGTCGCACCTGCGTGTGCGCAGAAGCGGGGAAATTCCGTAGGTGCAATAGGCTGGTCTTCAGTGATTTCTCGTAGATGCGAGTCTTTTGCTGCAAAAGCGGAGGTTGCAAGTAGGGGTGTACAAACCGAATCGAAAAACCGCACCAAACCGAAAAGTCAAACCAAACCGATTAAAAAATTCGACTAGGTTTGGTTTGGTATTGAGTAAAAAAAACCCGAACCAAACCGACATATAAATATATAATTTTTGTATATACTTTTAAGATTTTATATAGAATTTTCTTTAAAAAATATCTAGAAATATTTGGGATTCTCTTGTGGGATATAATATTTAATAGTATATGAAGGGCTCCATATTTATTAACCTTAAATAATAGGTTGTACGATCACATTCTCATCAAGTGTTACTGAAATGCGTCAATCTCTTTGTTTTTCCATATTCATATCATATGTTAAGATTTATTAAATTCTTATATCTTTTTCGAATGTGAAGTGATGAATATTATTATTTAGGTATCATATTGATTTTTATGTTTAATTACTAAATTCGGTTAACCTTGAAAGTGTAAATCAACAAAACATTATTGTCAGGCGACTAACAAAATAACTATTTTGTGTTACTAAGAAAATTCTCCCATAAGAATATTTTAATAGATAATATATTCGTCAATTGTTTTATATTTTTACTAAACATATATTTACTTATCAAAAATTTAATAAAGTAAGATTAAAATAATATTTAAGTAATAAAAAATCCGAAAAATCCGAAAAATCCGACAAAACCAAACCAAGCCAATCCGATATAGTTGGTTTGGTTTGGTTTTGATAAAAATCGAACCAACCTGGTCCATGTACACCCCTAGTCGTAGGTGTGAATACTTGTTCGCATTTGCGAAAGGTCTGGGCAGAAGCTATTGAATTGAGAGTTTGGTCATTTTATTCATATTTTGGATCTATAGACCTTGAATTGAGACGATTTTTGAAGCGTTGTTCACCATATGGATTGGGGTAAGTGTTCTCTACTCGGTTTTAATTATATTTCATGAATCTATCTTTATTTTTAGCAATTGATTGATGATTTCTAAAGAGAAATTGGGGGGTTTTGTCTAAAATTTCAGAAAGTGAATTTTTGGAGTTTTAAACATCGATTCAGAGTTGGATTTGAGTGAAACTAGTATAGTTGGACTCGTAATTGAATGGATTACCGGATTTTGTGATCATTGATTGGATCTTCCCTAGGCTGGATCTGCCCTGTTATGTATTGAGTGTGAGTATCGAGTGATTGTGAGGACTGAGTGACTATGAGGAATGAGTGACTACGATGACTGAGTGATTGGGAGGACTGAGTGACTATGAGGAATGAGTGACTGTGAGGATTGAATGACTGGGAGGACTGAGTGAACTGATACTCTGAGAGTATGCATATGGTTTTATCATTATGTTGCATTGCATTTGACATGCACACCTGACATGCAGGCATAGAGATGCATTTTCCTCATGTTGTACGGTATTACGTCTTTCATGATGTCTCATACACATTGACATGTATGCATAGAGATGTTCTTTCCTCATGTCATCTGAAAATAAAGCATTTACTTGTTGAAAGGTTTGGGAAAAATCATAGTTTTTCAAACTTACTCATATTTTGGTAATTTCGGTAAATGATTTGGGTTTTACTGTTATAATTGAAAGGCATGACTATTTTCCACAACTGTGAACAAGTTGAGCATCATATCTCTGAGTTATTCCTTGTACCACTTTTATTATCTTGTTGTGAACTGTTATTGGCTATTGGTGTTGGACTCCGACCTTTGTCCCAGCTCGTCACTACTTTCAACCTAAGGTTAAGTTTGTTACTTATTGAGTACGTGAACTCAGTTGTAATCATACTACACTTCTGCACCTTGCATGTAGATTTTTGATGCCGATGTTGCTGTGTATGGCGGGAGCTGGCATTGAAGACGTACCTGCATTCCGTTCATAGCTACCACTTGATCTTGGTTGCTTTAGAAATTTTAATCTATTCATGCATATTTCAGACAGATGATGTATTTATTTCATACCAACTTTGTAAACTCTAAATCTTAGAATCTCATGATTTGTACTACTAGTCCTTGGGAATTCTTGTACAAAAGTTCAGTTATGTCTTCATATATTTTCTCATTAAATCTCAATGAATTGGATAGTTGTTAATTGGCTTACCTAGTGGGTTGGGTTAGGTGTCATCACGACTACTTGGATTTTGGATCGTGACACTTAGCATGGAGATAGTCCATTTCAGGAAGGGCTGAGCTAGCTAGAGGATGCTATTAAGAACATTTTTAAGTAAAAGAAAACTAATACATCAATAAATCTTCTCGCACCAATCACAGGTGAATAAGGGCGTGATTTGCTTATTTCAAATGTTTTCCTCTAGAGAATAAGAGTATAGTGTAGCTTTTTAGTAAATGGTATCATGTAACGGAGAAATTAAAGTGCATATGTAAGTACGTTTTTAAGAAGCTTGATCTACTTGACTAATAATTTTAGTTTGAAGTTGTAATCTACTAGACGAAATATTTTCATAAAGTACCAAAAATAACAAGTTCGGCCTCTCAAATTCAAACTTGTTCCATTTGTTTTTGACTTCTTTATGCAAGTTTTAATTTATACAATTATTAGTTCTATTAAGAGTGCCTTATATAACTTTGCTAAATATTACATAGTTTAATTTAAATTTTTCATGCACCTATTCGTCGAAAAAATTATTTATTTCTTTAAACTTTGAACATCGTTAGTGAAATTCCTAACTACGTTATTGGGCATCAACTCATTAAGCTAAGCAAAGGAGAACCATGGTTTTACTTTACATGAATCGAAGAACCGTATTAGCTAGATAAATAAGGAAAAGTGTAGTAGTACTAGTACAAATACTAAACTTTGGTAGCACATATGAGGGAATATATAACTATCCAACCGATTGTTTTTAATTCTAGATCTCGTTTTGTCAGTTGAGACCTCGAGTACGTTCATATGATGTTTTATGATTTGCATGTATGATTGATTCAGGTTCCAAGAGGTTCGGGAGTGATTTGGAACACTCGGTTGGTAACTTGAGGCTTTAAGTTAAGAAGAGTTGGCCAAAGTCAACATTATGGGTAAACGGGTTCGGATTTATGATGAAGGTTCCAATAGGTTCGTATGATAAATTTGGACTTGTTTTTGTATTCTATTTGGGCCTTGGAGGGCCCATGGTTGATTCGATACTTCTAGTTGAAAATTGAAATTCATGAACTAAAGAGAATTTCATAATTTAGATTGATTTTTGATTCTTGGCTTTAATGTTGTTATTTGTATTTTGAGCTCTTGAACAAGTTTGTGGATGGTATACAAACTTGTTGGGATAATCTGACGGGGTCCCGAGAGCTTCAGATAAGTTTTGGGATGGTTTCAAATCATTTCAAGCCATATTGCAGAACGTTTACCCTAGAGGTATGAATCACGATTGCAAAGAGTAAATAGTACTAGGATATTTTGCCTATCGCGAATGCGATGAAATATCCACAATCACAGAAGAGGAGTTGTAGATGAGAATCGCGTAGCATTGCAATCCCGTAGAGGATTTGGCGCAGGGGAAGAACTGAATCACGATCATATGGGGAGTACTTCGATCGCATAAGAGGCTCTAGCAGAAAAGCGCGATCGCGCGAGGTGTTATGTGATCGCTTAGAAGGATCAAAGGGCTGAGTATTTTGAGCATCGTGATCTCAAAGGTTGTGATCGTGATCGCAGTCGCGAAGAAGAAAAGCTTCCAGGAGTTTTAAATATCAAATTTTGGGATTTTAAGTTCATATCTTCCCTTTTTAAGTTTCCGAGAGTGGATTAAGGCTATTTTGAAGAGGGAGTTTATCCAAATGACGAGGGTAAGTATTTATAGCTTAATTTTGATTATATATCATAATTACCCATGTATTATTATACATAAATCAAGGATTTAAAGTAGGGGTGCTAATCGGGCGGATCGAGCGGTTATTAACACTTAACAGTTTGACTTATCTATTTATAAATATAGTAATCCACTAGCCACCCGATAAGACATCGGGTAGATTGGTATCAGATTAACTATTAACGAGCTGTTATCGGACGGTTTATCGGTTAAACCAAATAGACAATAAAAGAGAAGTAGTGAACTAAAAAGTTTATCATTTTCTCACGGAAATCATGTGCTAGATTATTAAGACAACTTCATTTTACCCCATCCTTTGATTTATTTTTGGCAATTACAACTAGCTCAATGATAAGAAACTAAGCATTATTTCATCAAATCTTGTAAGGGTTGATAACTAAAGTCTAATATGTCAGAAAGTTGGTTTTAATAAGTACCAACATTTGAACTCAAGTTGTCTACAAATATCATCTATCATTGTTGTGTCTTCTCCCTTTTAGCAAGTAAGTCCAACTAACAAAAAACAAATAGAGGAGGAAGTCCTTGATATATTTCTTCTATCTCTCTTTTCCCTTATACCAACTTTGAGGGGATATCAGATTTAGCTTGCAAAGCCAAACTCATGCAATCAACTTGTTAACATGATTCTACTTGATTGATTAGAGAAGTTCATGGCCCTCATCTGTAATTATCTTCTTGCCTTCTTGATTAATAGGGGTAAAAGTATAAATATAAAAATTCTTAACGAGTTAATAATTTATCAGATAAGAAAATTGAGTAATTTGTCCCCAAACTATTAAGCTGCTAATTATAAAATTTTAATTCCTTCACCAACCGTTACCCCGATAACCTGATACTAATAAGCCAATAAGCCATTTTATTGGTTCGATTAACGGTTATATTTCGATTTTGAACAGTCCTACTTTAAATAGTAGAAAATGAGATTTAACTTGAAACTTAAGAGAGTGTATTTTGAGGTTTTGAACATCGATTTAAATTCAAATTTAAAAACTAATCACATATCTAGACTCGTGGGGTTATGATTCATCGGAATTTAGTCTTACTTGTTGGTTTTGATCATGTGAACTCGTGTAGACTTTTGTTGATTTTTTAAAATTTCTTCAAAGATTAAAATCTTATTGATTGAAATTGCTTCCTTTAGTGTTATTTGACTTTCCTGAATGATATTGGTTAGGTTTTGGGAAATTGGAGGTCAAGAACAAAGGGAAGATGTGATTTGGGGTTGAAGACTAGCCCAGATAAGCTAAGTATCTTGCTTAACCTTGACTTGATAGAATATATTTCTAAGAATGGACCTATGTGCTATATGCTATGTGTTTGGGGTGACGTATATGCGAGATGACGAACGTATATGCATGCACCAAGGTTATATCATGCTTGGGGTAAATGCTAAGAGTTGTTATGACTTATTTTGGTATATGCTCTACTTGTGATATACCTTAATTATTTGTATGCCTACTTGAGCTTTCTTACTCATGCTAGAGATCATATCTCTTATTCATATGAAAATATTCCATCATATAGTTATCTTATGTGGACTGAGATTATGGAACATGAGTTATCCGTGCGGTGATTGTTAGGCACGAGGTTTATGCCGTATGGTTATGTCACAACCCAAAATTCCTCCAAAGATCATGATGGAACCTAACCCCACTGCTAGGTGAGTCAGTACACCAGCATCAATTAAGACCAAGCATAACAAGATAAACTAAATTGTCATAACATAAAAAAGCAAAATTAATTTAACATCATCCACATATACGGAAAACACTACAATAATATTCCTACAAAACCTAGCAGTATGGAGTCATGAGCTTTTAAGATAAAAATACATCAAAGTCTCACAAAGTACAAAATACTATCTGAAACATGAAATAAACAGTATGATGATAGAAAAATGTGACTTCAAGGGTCTACGAACGATCAAGTAGCACTACTCCAAAGTTAGCTACTGCTCACCTGCCTGAGTCTACTCGAGTCAATGACAGAATCAATACAAAATATTTAGAAGTGTAATATGAGTACAAACACAATATGTACTCAGTAAGTATCAAGGCTAACCCCGGTGAAGTAGTGGTGAGGTTCAACTCATATGATACTCACTAAAAAATATACATGTACATTTCATACATATATATAGCAAGGCAATAAAAAGAGATATAGTATCATAGAAAAATATATCATGGAATAGCAATTTAACATGAATCATTCTATCTCAACTATCAAGTTCCTAAGCATGTCACAGAGGTATCAAGTAGCATTTTAAAAGATAATCACAGAAAGCATATAATATGCATGATATGGCATAAAGGATTCACTTGAATGGTCAAAGCTTTCACCTTTATGTCTAACTCATCAATCAATATCACCATAACATAATACTCATCAGTGTCTCACAAACTCCACATATACGCCACCAAAAGAAAAACATGAGAAAGTGATCCTAGGGAGATAGATCCGTATCCACACGCTGCATGGCAGAAACCTTGTGCCAAAACAATAACCGCACGATAGAAATATCGCACCATATCAAATATAAATCCGCTCACAATGTTTAATTGTTGCATAATTAGATCTATATGTATCAAGATCATCACCTCCAACGATGTAAGCATAAGCTCAAGAAATGACAAATAATATGTACAAGGACATAATAAATAGAAGTGTGAATGTGTGTACATGATACAAAGTATGACTACGATTGAATCAAATGGATTAACATCTCAATAATAGGATATCATACCAAATGAAGATATCATAAGCATAAATATGATCTCTAGCATGAACAAATAGGCTCGCATAGTCATACAATCAAATAAAATGAGTCAAGGACACACAACAAACAAGTCATAAAGAAGCCCAAAGTCCACCCTGAGCATGAATAACCATGATACTATATATACGCTCATCACCTCGCATATAAGTTTCCCTCAACATATTTACAGTTACCAAGCAAGATCATATCCTAAGGTGATTTCCCTCAAATCAAGATTAGGCAAGATACATACCTCTTCCGAAATAATATTAAGCCTTCATTCATACCTTTACCTCTATTTGTGACCTCCAAATTCTACGAATCTAACCAAATAATACTTTACGCGGTCAAATAAAGTCATGAAAATCCTGGGTTAATCAATTTTCAACAAAATTAACCCAGGATCACATGGTCAAAACCCGTATAGGAGTAGATTCCATTGGCCCATAATATCACAAATCCAAATATATGATTAGTTTCCAAATCGGTGTACAAAATCTCAAATAACACTTTCTTAAGTTATAGACAAAAATCCCAAATGTTAATCTTAAATTCTATATTTTAGGTGTAGAAATCCATAGGAAATCAGGATATATGATCAAATTCAAGTAATAATTACTTACCTACAAGATTGTAGTGAATCTACTCTTCAAAATCTCCTCCTCTCATTCTTCAAAACTCAAAAATAGTGAATATGAACAAAATCCAAAATCGAGACATAAAATAATCCTACCAGCGATTTACTCTATGCGATCACGACACCTACTCCTGCAATCACGAAGCACTTCTACAATTCCCCTAACATGATTGCGGGTCAGCCGACGCGATTGCGAAGCACAAACCATCTATGCGGCCAAACCTTCTATGTGATCCCGAGCTCACCCATGTGATCGCAATTTAATACCTGCCAAAGCTACGTGATCGCGGACCTCTCCATGGAATCTTGAAGCACAAATTCCCCTTGCCCAAATTCCTTCTACACGATCGTAAGATACATCATCGTGATCGTGATTCAATGACTGACACTAGAAAACCAGCAATCTCAACTTGGCTCAATATGGTCTGAAACCATCCCGAAATTCACTCGTGCCCTACGAACCCCGTCCAATCATTCTTACAAGTTTTTATAACCTATACAAACTTTTTCAAAGGCCCAAAGCACAACAAACAACATCAAAACCAAGAATCACGCATCAAACCAAAAATCTTCAAACTTTCTTAAGTTCAAGATTCTAGCTTTTGACTAGAAGTGCCGAATCAATCCCGGGCCACCCGAGTCCCGAACCAAACATACGTACAAGTACAAAATTACAACAAAACCTGTTGGAACCTTCAAATCACCAATCTTGGGTCATTTACATAAATATTTACTTTGGTCAACTCTTCCAACCTTAAGTCTCAAGCTACGAACTAAGTATTCTAAATCATTCCCGAACCTCTCGGAAACCAAATCACCCATCCTCATAAGTCATAAATCATCACACAAACCTATGGGAATTCTCAAATAGGAAATAAAGTTCGAAAACTCAAAATGTGTAAGGCCCCGTAAACTTTTTGCCAAGGAATTTAAGATTTTGTGGTGCCGTGATAGGCTAACGTATTTGAAGGTACGTATTTTTTGGGTTGTACAATGCATTGGGGAGTTGGAAGAATGATTTTTGCAGAACAATGACTTTATGTGGTCCATTATGCGGAGACATAACTACTCTGTGGACCACAGATTCGCCGTAGAGTGCAATAGGAACAAAGCCAATTTTGGAGGTCATTTTGCTGTCAACTATGCGATCACATAATCATTTCACAGGCTGCACATCCGTTGTAGATTCAACATAAAAAATTCCGGAGAGTGACTTTTACAGTGTGTTATGCGACCACATAACTGTTCTGTGGGCAATAGAATGACCCCAGACTTGATCAAACCAACCCAGTTTTTGGGACCATTTGTACGGTCCACTTTGTGGACTTCATATCTATTTTGCGGTGCGATTTGCGATCACAAACCCGGTTCAGAGGCTTAAGTTTGAGAAAAGTTTATCGGACCCCATTTTTATAAAACGAGTTTGGGGGTTATTTTGGTTGGGTTAAACGACTGTTTTAGAGGGAGGGGAGTGCTTTAGAGAGAGGAGGAATCCCCAAGTGCTTTGCTCATCAATCCTTGCCCCAATCTTGAGGATTCAAGGGAACTACACACTAGGCCACCACCTATCTGGGTAAATTCTTGTCCTACATCATCCAAGCAGGTTCGTTTTGGGTCTAAGTAGGTTATGGAGTTGGAGATAGGCCATGCATGTGCCAATAGGAGGTAGTATGTGAGGTTGTTGAACTATTTTGGACAGTTTCTTATTGAAATTGGTTGAGTGAGGAAGGGATTACCATTATAGAGCCTTGCATTCGATTTTACATAATAGGTGTTTGACGAAATTTCCAAGAGACCTATATCATGAGAATCCTTCTAATTAGTATTTGATTTTCCCTAACTTCCTATAGATTGGAATTGCTAGAAGTATTGGGATTTTGTAGTAATCTAAGAAAATCTCAAACAAGGTATGTTGGCTAAACTCCCTTTCTAGAATTGGAATCCGTGAGTTCCTCAAAAGTTCTAAATGTGGTTTGTCCAACTCTCATTCCAATTGTTCCAAATTGATTCCGAAGGTTTATTTTCCTAAATGATTATGTACTAGAGTCACGTTCGAATTGATCCTATCCTACTATGCTTCCCCTTAGTGGGAAAAATGTTCAAATATGGTTGTTATAACTAATGTATATGATTTGAATCCATATTCCAATCGTAAATTACCATGCTCTCTCCTTTGTAAGTATTTTCAATGTGTTTTGAGTTCATACATACCCATGAGATAAAACTTTGCATTGCCCTATGATAAGAGTATTTCAAAAATAAGTGGTGTATTACCCGTTTATGATTTTAATTTGTGCTTCGATTGCCAGTCATTTTGCTCCATTCTTTGAAAAAGAAATCCATTGTTAAAGCCTTTATTACTAATAAACTTAAAGTTATGATTTCCGGAATATTCTATATGTTGATGTTTATAATAATGATCCTTGAAAGTAAAGAAATAAAAGTGTGGAATATGAAATACGGCCAACGTGCCATGAATAAAGAATTCTATGTATGGCCAAGAGAGCCAGTGAGATAATGATGTTGTGAGTGGTTGAAAGTACTAATGAAGCTATATACGGTATGAAAGTTTATGAGATGAATGCATCTGTATTTCTATTTCCTTTATGTACAAAACAAAATATTTTTGAGAGTATCATTAGCGAGCCGAGGAAGGGTGGGTTGTAACGGCCCACACTCAAACCTACACGTGCCGGTGTAGGAGTTTATTGAGATTATTCCCCTTAATTGGGATGAGATTGATGTGTTGAGATTATTCTCCTTGATTGGGTTGAGATTATTGTTGGCCTTGGATTTGATGTCGACTCACACGACATATATGGGGATACGACCTAGCCGATCGGGTGGTGATCGAATGCCATGTCGCTCGCATAGTGGTTCCTCCTTCTTGGTATCACCTTTTATTCGTATCACCATGTCAATCAATATTGATTCATGGAGAGATGGCTCAGCCGATCGAGTTTGTGATGAGACTCCATGCCTCGTGTATGGTGTGATGATTGGAGGCTAATGATTTCCCAACCAAAAATTGTTAATTTCTTATTTTGAAAATTATTATATTTTAACTTGGCATTTGGATATCATTGGTTTTTCCTTATTCCTTTTCATGATTTTTCCCTTTTTATATTGGCATTCTATTTCATGAAAGGTTATCTAGCTTTACATACTAGTACTATTCCATATATACTAACGTCTTTTTTGCCGGGGGTGCTGCATCTTTAATGGATGCAGGTGGTTCGTACGGGCAACTTTGATCCTCGTTAGCAGTTACCCTCTACTCAGCAGACTAGATGAGCCCTGCTCTATTCTGGGGCCTTATGTTGCTTGATATCGTACATTGTATTTTGAGGTATAGCTGGGGCCTTGTCACCGGCACTTCCATACTACTCTTTTATTACACTTAAGTGCTCTGTAGACATGCTGTGAGTGATTTTCGATGTTGGGTAATGAACTAGAAGTGTTGTTATTTGTGATCTATGTTTCCCTCATAACTATGAACTTGTAATATTTTGGAAATTGTAAATGAAGCTCCTTTGAGTAATGGAAAAAGAATGTGCAACACTTTACACTTCTCACATCTATTTATCGATTAATGATTCTTAAATTATTCATGGGTAAGGTTGGGGTAGAACAGTATAAGGCATCAAGTAGGCTTGCTTGACTGGGATGTCTCGGTCGAGCGCCGGTCGCGCTCCCCAAGGTTGGGGCATAACAAAATGACTGGTCAAATTTGTTACAGGTTATTGTTGTGGCACAATAATTTTTGCCATCCAGTTATTGTGATATTGATATTGATGTGGAACGATAGTTTATGTCGTGTAGTTACCGTGATATCGATATGTTATAGCACGATGAATTTCCATGCTGGTGCTTGGATATGGATTCATCCCTCTAGAGTAAGGTGATTACTCATGCTACATTGGGCCTTATGAGCGCAGTCAATACACGTATTGTGTTGGAGCACATAGGATGTGCTAGATCATGATGGAGCACATAGATTATGATGGATATTGGTTATGTTTAGTATTGAGCATCCATTGACATCCTAGACTCATGTAGATGCATTCATGCATATCACGGAAGAACCCTGAGGACCGGGATATCCACTAGAGGAACCCTGAATTAACAGAGCACGGTATGAGCTCAATGGAAGAGCAATGAAGGATTTTGGAATTGGAGAACTGAAATATGACCGAGACACCACACCATAGGCCCTGTGCTGTGTATACTGAGATGGTCTACCATGATGGCCCCTGCTTATCTGACCTCTACCTCCAGATGAGGTACCACTAAAACTGCTAGAACGACAAGACCTCATCTTTCTCATCGTGAAATCTCTAACCTGGCTGCAAACACGCCTAATCTTCCAAGATATCTCTACGACATGATGAAAAGTAGTCCCCATCTTTAACTCTCGAGCCATAGTAACCTTGATGCCATAAGTAAGACTCTCAATAAACCTCCTCACTTTCTCTGCCTTGTTCGGGGATCAAGAAAGCTGCATGACGAGACAACATCGTGAATCTTGCCTCATACTCAATCATTGACATACGACCTTGCTGAAGGTGCTAGAACTTGCCTCTCAACTCATCCCTTGTGGTGAGTGAAATTTACCTCTCAAGCACTAGGTGTTAAAATTGAGCCCATGAATAGGGAGATGAACTAAGTAGTTTGCCCAGCTCATAAGTCTGCCACCATCTCCTAGCAGCTCCTCTAAACTAGATATTAGTGAAATCCACTCCATTGGACTCTACCAGGCCCATATTGCGAAGCAACTGATGGCACATGTCTAGAATGTCCGGGCATACTCTGAAGCTATTCCCTCAAAGTGAGGAGGAAACGGCCTATGAAACCTCTCTAATCACTTCTGCTCATAAATAGACATGGCAGGTAAGGTCTCAGGTCTAGTTGCTACAATCAGCTGCTCTGGAGTACAACTGAGAAGCATCTGAGCTCCCCCACCAACTTGAGATGCAGTTGGTGCTACTTAAACCACTCCAGCTTGAGTTAAAGTATCAATGAAACTAACCATCTTGGACACAGCCTCCAGAAACACGGGTGCAACAATGAAACCCTCTGGCTGTTGGGTGTGTATTGGAGCCTTAACATGTTCTTCTATGATTTGCTCCTTCACCTGATCCATAGGCGAGTCCGCTGCAACTGTCTTGGCATGGCCATGATCCCCAGTGGATACTCCACCTCTAGCTGTAATTGTGCAGCCCCTAGCAGGATCTCTAGCCCTACCCCAGCCTCTACCTCTCCCAGCTACCGCCGGTGGTACTGGCTCTCCATCACCTGTTGCTCCAGGAGCGTGAGTAAGAGAGAATGGAATTCAAGGATTTAGACTCAATACAATAATCAACTCACAATGAGGAATAAAGAAAAAGATGTTTCTTAAAGCCCTATAGATATTGACGTGTCTGTACCGATCCACAAGACTCTACTAAGCCTGCTTGTGATATATGAGACCCTTAGAACCTAGTTCTCTGATACCCACTTGTCACGATCGAAATTCCACTGAAGGTCGTGATGGCGCCTAACACGCTCGCTAGGCAATCCAACATAATGCCAATCATAATTCTAAAGTAGATTAATCAAATCTTAACAAAATACTCAATGTGATAGGAAATAGAATAGTCTCAATCTGATCAGATAGATAAATTATTTGAGTTATGGTCGAAGCACGACCATGACTACCTATACCGCCTAGAACCCAGATGTCTCATTAAGCACAAGTATCTAATAGGCATATGTAAAATTATCAAAATACACAGTCTGTCTGAATGAGATACATAGACATAAGAGGTAAGTAGCGAGGGGGACTCCATGTACTACGAATCAAGCAAGTAGAGTAGCTTACCACGAAGTCTCCACAAGTCCTTTTACAGTATCGGATGAATTCCACTCACACCAGCCTCGGAACTTGCACAAAATATACAGAAGTATAGTATGAGTACAAACCACAGTACCTAATAAGTATCAAGTCTATCCTCAAAGAAGTAGTGGCGAGGGGTCGACACCGATACTCACTAACAGTCAAATAATCAGATGAAAGTATAAATCAACATGAAACTAGGCATGATATCATCAAACGAGTATAAAATCTCAAACACAGTTCATACAGGATTTAGACATGCTTTTACAAATAACTCTGATCAATTCGATATCAACATCTCAATCCTCGAATAAGACCTAATACATGTCAAAAATACATACATCAATTCACTCCATGAGTCTAACCAAAAATACATATGCACGCTCAGGATCCCTTTCTCAACAACTCACAGCACAAATCCATGTACCTGACGCATGCCACGTGTCCAACAAGCACCAAAATAATCATGGATGCCTACACTCACAAGGCCCAAGGTAACATGGGTAATCACCTGACTCTGCAGCTCGCTACATCCAGCCTGATTTCTCTTCTGAAACCAAAGGGCCGCATTTGTGGGGTCGCATCTGCGATCAGCCTTCCGCAGATGCGGTCGCACCAGAACAGACCTACCCTCAGCCTTAACCAAGAATGATCCAAACGATCTGAACCTCGTCTGAAACTCATCCAAGCCACTTAATAAATCGCACCTCAAATCAAACGAATCCAAAATTGTTGATTCAAAGGGTGTTCATAAACGAATCCAAACGAATCGCACCTCAAATCAAACTTAATGAACTTTTGAACTTTCAACTTCCAAAACTTGCGCCGAAACCTATCAAATCAACTCAGAATGAACTCAAATTTTGCGCACAAGTCCCAAATGACATAACGAAGATATTCCAATTCCCGAAATCTCAATCCGAACCCGATATAATTAATGTCAACTCTCGATCAAACTTATGAACATTTCAAGCCTTCAATTTTTCAACTTTCGCCAATTAGCGCTGAAACCTTCTAGAAATATCCAAATGAAAATCCAGGCATATGCCCGAGTCCAAAATGACCAACCAGAACTAACGGAACCATCAAAACTCAAATCGATCAAATACTAAAAAGTCAAACTTGGTCAACTCTTCCAACTTTAAAGCTTCAATTATGAAATTTATTTTTTTAAATCGATTCTGAATAACCTAAAAAATAAAACTGATGATTCACATAAGTCATAATACATCATATGATACTGCTCAAGGCTTCAAATAGCTGAACGGGATGCAAATGCTCAAAATGACTGGCTGGGTCGTTACACTAAGGGAGATTAATACATATTCTTTTCAAATGAAGAACAAACCAAAAATATATTAATGGATGTTTGGTTTTCAAAATTTTGATGTAGTAATCAAGCATTTTGAAGGTAAAACCAATATATTGTATGAAGAATTTTCTATCTGAACAATGCATTTTGTTTGGATCTCGGATTGTTCACTTGGAGAGCTGAGTTGTTGAGTTGTATGTTTGTGTGTGTGTGTGTATATATATATGCCTGCTTTGTTTTTCAAATAAAGCCTATGAAAAAACAAAATGCTCGAAGAAGACAACCCAAGCCTTTCAGATGATTATGAACACCCTTTGCTGCTATGCCAGCAGTCTCAACTTTGTCAAGTTAAATAATATGACTTAACCAGTTTTCGGACTGGTAATTGAAAAATAGTTAGTATTCTCAAAGTCATTAAAATAATTACTATTTTATGCAGAGATAAAATTTGGACAAAAATACCCTAACTGAAACACGTAAAGTTCCAACATAATATGCTTAAGTAAATAAATCTGCCAATGTATGTGGCTAACTTGTACAACTTATTTATACGGGGCTGATCATGCAGTCCCCGGTCCTGATAAGACATTGATCCCAGTTCTAACAGTCTCCGATTTTCGTGGCACTCTTGGTGTCGTATCATGCATTAATCTCCCCCCAGTCAACGAATGCTAAGTATGAGAATTCCAACACTAAAAGTCTTATATTCATACTGCTGCTTTATATTGTTGCTTCATCGGTGGAGACAGCTTGTGAACGGTTAAATAATCTTTTTGAATAGTGGTAGGCGAGGTTTTCCATCGAGCTAAAGATTATTTAACCATCCACAAGTTGTTTACCACACGAGCTCGTAGTCTTCGATCTCATTGGTGAGAGAACTTTAGTGCCTTGATTTTAAAGGTCTTGCCTTTACTAATGATGTTTCCTTCACAATATGCTTTACGTCGCCGCCTCATTAAAAACCTTGATAAAAAACCCGATTGGGACAAAACTTGGTCAAAGGAAAAAGGAGTGCAGCACATACTGTCAGTACCAGCAAGAATCTTCAGCAATAATACCTTTTTAGGTGAGTCACGTTCCAATTGCTCGGCAATTTGGACCCATCTTGATTTCTAATTCGCATGAGGCTTTACCGGTTATAGCCGAAAATCGGTAAAGTCCTTCCCATGTTGGTCCCAGCTTCCCAGCATTGACTTTTCGAGTACTTTGAGTAACTTTCCTTAAAACAGATCTCTAACTTTGAAATATTAGAGGTTTTCCCTGGGATTGTAATACCTTTCTATTTTTTGCTTCTGTGCTAACATCCTCACGTATGCCATTTCTCAGTGTTCTTCGAGCAGGTCTAGCTTTACCAGCAATGTTTCATTGTTTGCTGCTTCACTCGCTTTGGAAAACCTCAAAGTCGGCTCCCCCACTTCCACTAGTATTAGAGCCTCCGAGCCGTATAAGAGCAAAAAGGGTGTTTCACCCGTGCTCGACTTCGTCGTGGTCCGATATGCCCATAAAACACCTAGTAGCTCATCTGGCCACTTGAACTTAGCATCTTATAACTTATTTTTATGGTTTTGAATAATTACCTTGTTGGTTGATTCTGCATGCCCGTTAGCGCTCGGGGGTACGGTGAAGAAGTAATCTGTTTGATCTTTAAATCTTCCAAGGACTTTGTAACCTTTGAACCTATGAACTGCAGCCCGTTGTCACAAGAAATCTCCTTTGGTATTCCAAACCTATAGATTATGTGGTCCCATATGAAGTCAACCACTTTGTGTTATCTGATCTTTTGGTAAGGGCCTGCATCAACCCATTTAGTGAAATAATCAGTAAAAACTAAAATGAACCTTACCTTCACAGGGACCGATGGTAAAGGACCAACTATGTACATCCCTCATTTCATGAATGTCCATAGGGACACCACCGAATGCAAAAGTTTTGTTGGTTGATGCACTAACTATGCATGACGTTGACATTTGTCGCACTTTTGTACGAATGTTTTTGCATCTTCTTCCATTCGGGGACAATAATAGCTAGCCCTGACCAACTTGAGAACTAACAAGTCTGCACCGGAAAGGATTCCGCGGACTCCTTCATGGACTTCTCTCATCACGTAGTCTGCCTCCAAGTCCCCTAGAAACTGGGAAAGTGGTCCTTGGAACGATCTTCAGTATAACTGTCCATCAACGAGGAAGTAGTGAGCTGTTTTGGTCCACAGTGCCTGGGACACCTTTGGGTCTTCGGGTAATTTACCATGTATGAGATATTCAATGAACTCGTTCATCCAGTCCCAAATTAAGTTGGTTGAATTTACTTTGCAGTAGCCATCCACATCCAACACCAAATGCAACAATTGGAAGACCGTACTGGAATCAGATCCTTTCATCTCCGTGGATGACCCCAAATTAGCCAATGCATCAGCTTCCATATTTTCCTCCCGAGGAATGTGGACGATTGACCATTCTCTGAATCGTGCAGGTAATGCTTGAACCTTGTTCAAGTACTGTTGCATACCCTCTTCCTTTTTGTCGAATATCCCATACACTTGGTTGATCACCAACTAGGAATCTCACTTTATCTTGATGACATCGGAACCTAGTCCCCGAG
Source organism: Nicotiana otophora (assembly GCA_000715115.1). NCBI lineage: Eukaryota > Viridiplantae > Streptophyta > Magnoliopsida > Solanales > Solanaceae > Nicotiana > Nicotiana otophora. The sequence continues at coordinate 24,444 of AWOL01S0034226.1, read as the reverse complement.
CCAGTTCAAGTCCTGCAACCAAAGCCTCATACTCGGCTTCATTGTTAGTTAACAATCCAGTTCTAATTGCCTGTCTTAGGGTCTCCGCCGAGAGCGTAATTAAAACTACCTCGAGATCGGACCCTTTTACATTGGAGGCTTCATTCGTAAACAAGGTCCAAACTCCCAATGTCATCCCTGACACCAACACTGCTTTCTTCACAGCCAAAAGCATTAATCTCGGGCTGAAATCGGCCGCGAAATCGGCCAAAACTTATGACTTATTTGCACTCCTCGGCTTATATTCAATGTCGAATTCGCTAACTTCAACTGCCCACTTAGCCAAATGGCCTGACAACTCAGGCTTGTGAAGGACATTCCTTAAGGGAAAGGTTGTCACAGCGGCTATTGGGAGACACTAGAAATAATACCTAAGCTTTAGAGAGGCAACTACGAGAGCTAAGGCCAGCTTTTAGTGGTGCGGATAGCGAGTCTCCGCTCCTCACAATATTTTACTAACGTAATAAACAGTAAATTGCGTACCTTCTTCTACTCGGACCAAAATGGCACGTGCCACTACTTTTGAGACCGTTAGATGAATTAGTAGTTGCTCGCCTTCCCCCTAGTTTTGACAATAATGGAGGGTTGGACAGATACTATTTTTAGGTCCTTTGGTTCCTGTTGGTATTCCGGAGTCCATACGAAGTCGTTCTTCTTCTTCCAAATTGAAAAAAGGTGGTGGCATTTTTCCGAGAACCTTGAGATGAATCTGCTGAGAGCCGCCAACCTTCCGTTTAGCCTCTGCACTTCCTTCAAACTCATCAACTGATCTGGGATGTCCTCGATGTCTTTGATTATTAGTATTTACCTCGATTCCTCTCTGGGAGACCAGAAACCCTGAGAATTTTCCAGAGCCAACCCCGAAGGCACACTGCTATCGGGCATTCTTTTTGCCTTACTTGTGGAAAGTTTGGATCCAAACTTAGTTTGTGGACCGCTACCTCCAATGGGATACCTATCATATCCGAGTGCGATCAGGCAAAGCAATCAATGTTAGATTTAAGAAAATTTATTAACTCTATCCTGAGCTCGTGATTTAACCCCGTTCCCAAATGAAACTTTCTTTCCAAAATCTCCTCGAACAAAGCCACTTGCTCGAGCTCTTCTGTTGTCGATTTGGTCGCATCTGTCTGCCTCGGTACCTGAAAATACCTCGGGACTTGGTAGGATCCCGATGAGAAGGCATCGGTTTCTGTAATTGCTACTTGTTTGATTCTTTATCCTTACTGTTGGAAATGGTTACAGCGTTCATCTTCCTTGCCTCTGGTTGCTCTTCTCTTATCTGTTTAATCCCCTCAGGTGTCGTAGACTTCAATAGTTGATGATACGTCGAGGGCACAGCCTTCATCTCATTTATCCACGGCCTTACGAGGATTACATTGTAACCCATATCGCCATCTACTACTTCGAACATGGTGGTCTTTGTTACACCTTCAGCGTGAGTGAGTTGTAGAATCTCTCCTCGGGTTGTCACACTTGTTAGATTGAAGCTAGCTATGAGCTTTGTCGCCGGAATTATGTTCCTGGTTAATTTTGCTTTCTCCAGAACTCTCCATTGTATGATATTGGCTAAACTTCCTAGATCAGCCAAAACACGCTTAATTGAGAGTGATTACCAAAGCATAATTGTGTGGCAGAAGAAGTCCGCCAGCGTCCTCCTCCGTGAAGGTGATGTCATTTTCTGAGACTTCCCAGACCTTCGTGCAGTGAGTAACCAATATCTTCGTTTTCTTTGTTGCCGAAAATGTTACCCCGTTGATTTCATTCCCATCGAAGATCATGTTGATCGTTATCTGGGTAATCCTGCTGCTGGTTTTGATGGCTCTGCTTCGTCCAAACTCCAACCATAGTTGTTTTTAGCGCGGCCACTTAAAATCTCTCTAAGATGGCCATTCGTTAACAACGTCGCCACCTCCTCGCGAAGATGTCGGTAGTCCCTAGTTCTATTGACGTGAGTCCCATGGAATTTACACCACAAACTAGAATCTCTCTGGTTAGGATCCGACCGGATTGGTTTCGGAAACTGTACTTCTTTGATATTCCTCATTGCCGACACCAATTCTACCAGGCTGATGTTAAAGTTGTAATCTGATAACCTAGGATATGTAGGATCTCGGGCCCCTGGCATCTCCTTTTCTTGCGACGACCTGCTGTTTCGGCCACGATCCGCCCTTCTGTCGGGAGAAAACCTATCTGATGACTGAAATCCTTTACTACTATGCCCATCGGTCCTCTCGTACGGTAGAAAATGACCCCTAGAGGACCTATGATCTGCACCAAAGTCATTTTTAAACTTGTCCTAATTTTATCGCGACCCCGTCCCTTGGTTGGTACCGATGAACAAGTTGATCATCTTTTATCCTTATTTTTAACTCATAGCGGTTGTGGACATCTGCCTATGTGGTTGCCTGAAACTAGAGCAAGCTCTCCTTCAATTTTTAGAAGGAATCGGAACTTAGTGGATTTAGACCCTTCGTACATTCCTCCACTTCCCATTCATTCGGAACCACTGGTAATATCATCCTTTATTTTTGGAACCGAATCATGAATTCTCGTAGCAGCTCGGACTCGCCCTGCGAAATTCTAAATATAGCTGCCTTTCTAGCCTGGACCTTTCTTGCTCCAGCATGAGCTTTTATGAATGAATTTGCAAGCATTTCAAAATAATCGATTGAATGCTCATGTAAGAGGGAATACCATGTCAGGTCACCCTTCGTGAAGGTTTCGCCGAACATTTTCAACAAAACCGACTCGATCTCTTGCTGAGCCAAGTCATTTCCTTTTACTACTGTGGTGTAGGTAGTGATGTGCTCATACGGATCCGAAGTCCTATCATACTTCGGTATGTCTGGCATTTTGAACCTTTTCAGGATCAACTCTAGTGCCACACTTGTTTTAAGCGGTGTTTGCGTGTACTTTTTCGAATCTGGACCCTTTAACACCAACGGCGTGCCCGGAATCTGATCCATCTGAGCATGAAACTCCTTCGCGTTCTGATTCTCATTCATCTCTCTCATGAATTTCATGAGCTCCGTTTTGAAAGGCTCATTGAAGTTATTGTTCCTGATCCACTACCGGTACCCCCTGGCTCCTTCGAAATAGACCCCATCCCTTGGAGTATTGTTATCGGTCCTTTGTGTCGTCTGATTTGCGGGAGCGTTGGGATGAACTGGGGCCCTTCCATTAGCGTTGTTGGAAGCATGCCTGCTTCAATTCCGTCATCACACGATCTTTCCTTGAGAGGTGGTCCATGTTTGCTATTTGCTGCTCCCTCAAGAGTTTAACCGTTTCCGCAATGTGTTCGTCCTCCGCATCATCAGGAGTTGGGCCCGCACATGTCGAGTATATTGTCCTTCGCGAACTGGGATTGTCTCATCCCCTTCATTGTGGGTTTCGCTGATGGAATCAACACGCTGAGACACCTCTTCCCGTTCATCGTGTGCTCCAATGTTTTGAACGTTGTTGACATTATTGGTTTCCATATCTAACTTTGACTTAAGAAAAAACTGATATTCGTTGGTAACAAACGAACGGATTAAAGCAATTAGGCAGCTTTCTATGCCCCACGGTGGGTTCCAAATTATTTACCCGTAAAATGGTATAATTGAATTTATAGCGTGATTTATAGAGAAGAAAATTGATTTGATCAAAAATGATAAAGAAATGAGAACAAAAATAAGATTAACGATTGAAATGAAAGGAGATAGCCAGCCTGATTCTGGGCTCGGTCTTTCCGGGATCAAAAGTAAAAGCAGTGATAAAGCAATGATAGAACTATTTTGATTTGAGCGTAAAATATAAGTTAAAGCTTTTGTATGCAGAATGTTTCATGTCCTACAAGGGTTGTCAATCTTGCTATTTATAGCTATCCTTAGGGAGACAAGATCCTAAAATCAAGCTCCTCTTAAATGAAAATAAAAACGCCATTGATGGGTGCATAACGACTGGCTTTGAATGCAGATATTCTTTGCAACAGATTCTCATTAAATGTTATATGATGTCAAGCCTTCGAATCTTTACCATCGGTTGTGCTTCCTTCGAGATCCATCTTGTACCCGTTACGCACTTCGTACCCGGTGTCGATTATTTGCCGACTCCACTTTTGCCTTTCCTCGGTTCCACATGTCATCTCGTTATTTAGCCACTTGTTATCAACCAATCTCACCCTATACACTGGGTTGTCTGAAAATTTATAACATAACTCATCTAGAGCTCTAATATTGAAATTTAGATGACTTCAAAAGAAGAAAAATTAAAAGGAAAAGGTCCAAATTTACCCTTTTACTTTTGAATATTATCTACATCTAACCTTCGTTATACTATTCGGTCAAATTTACCCTTACCGTTATACTATCCGGCCAAATTTACTCTTATCATCAGCAAACTTTTAAAAACTACCCCTCAGTCTGTCAAGTGACCCAGAATTTCCCAAGTAACTTATTCTTTTTCTTGATCCATTATTTTCAAAAGAGTTGGTACTTACCTGTTTTCTTAATTGGAAAACAAAAATAAGAGAAAGAAATATTAATATAATGCAGCGGTTAGTAAACAAAGTAGAGTAAATTGAAGAATCCAAATTAGGTAGCTTGTCCAAATTCTAAAAGTATTTACAATGAATTCGTTCATCAAAGGTAGGGAGACTTTGCAAGTATTAATGATAGAAGTTGAAATTCCTTGGAGAGTTTGCATTGTAGAATTCAACTTTGCTTTAATCAAATGCCTACACATTGTGTACTCTTAAGTTAGCCAATCTATACTAATTAGACAATTATAAAATATATTCGAATATACATATACATACATGATGAGCAACCGCATATAATACATAACTAATAGAGCTACTGAATTATGCGGTGTGTATATGGTTAAAAATTTATAAAAAATTTAAACCAATTCCAAACCCATTATCACGAGAAGAGAAGTGGGTGCAATGGTAATAAAAAATATCCATGATTAATTGTATAGTTTATTACCTTTAGCATTCACATTAATAGTAATTTCTAAAAATATTGGATCAAGAAGAAGAACAAGTGATTTGAGAGATTTTGAGTTACCTAAAGGATTAAGCAGTAATTTTTAAGATTTTGCTAATGGTAGGGGTAAATTTGGCCGAATAGTATAACGGAGGTTACATTGTAGACAATATTCAAAAATAGGGGTAAATTTGGATCATTTCCCAAAATTAAATAACCACATTCATAAAGGTGATCTCAACACTTTGTCCTAACTCCTAATCAACTGATCTTCTAACTTAGGAAATTCGAGAAATTATCTGTAGAAGTTATTAAACTCAATAAGGTACGCAATTTTCACATTAGTTCATGATTTCAAAACAAACTGAATTAAGCAAACCTAGCACTCTATTTTCTTATTATTATTGTTATCCCGTAACGTAACATACTCGAATCAAGATATTGACATGTTTAGTGAAGGCATTAATTAAATCAAATAAATAAATTACCAGCTACTTGCAATTTGAACCCCTCGTTTTGTTTCATATCAAATTTCAAGTCTCTTTTTCTTTTAGATACTTTTCTCCTGAGGTCAACCCAAAATAGAAAAATAAAAGTGAAAAAGGAACCAACCAACTTTTCGGGGACTACTAGCTTAAAACAAAACCATATCCTGGCATATGAATCAGAAAATGTTGGAACAAACATATGATATTTCATTTCCATCTAGTATTTGGAACTTGATTGTTCAAAGGATTGATCTGACATGATATGCAAAGTTAACAAAGCTTCTTTCTGTTCTTACCGAGTTCCACAAGCATAGTTAACATAGCTTCACACATTTCACTAGCATCCGGTTCATTTGGGTCCTTTTTCCATGATGAATATACCATCCAAGCATGATCAAGCTTCATGTCTGGTTTTACCACCACTGAACCGGGTACTTCAGCATCACGACAGGTCACTAGACCGTCACTCTTCTCTCCATACCTTAATTGCAGGTGGAGTGCACAAAAAGCGAGTCCAGCAGAAACAGGAACCATAACAGGCACCTTGCAGCCTGCTTGGATGACATCTGCTGAGTCATTGTCACCAAACCCAGGCAAAGGTAGCCAAGGAAGTTCAGCATGTGCAATATGGGACATTGTTGCTATTACGTTCAGTGCTATACTGGCTTCAGAATGGAAGGAGATGAGAGGAATATCGTCAGGAAGCTTGTGGTTTTTTATGAACTCCTGTCGCTTCTCATACGTGAGATCCTCTAATGCCCGTATGTCACCCTAATAAAGAATGAACAAACTATCAAGAATATTTGTGGAGCTACATACCCAGGCATGTTAAAAATTATTGAGTATACACTTATTATGCCACATAAACTTCCATGTATAAAACAAACAAAACAACACTTGTGAAAGAGAAACGTGAAACAAGTATGCAATGGTTAAATGCAGAATAGTCATTAGACTGTTGACATCACGAAAAGAGAATACTGAAATTCATTTAAAAGCACGACAATTTGTTTAATCGTGGCACTATTGAAAAGCCATCCCACAAATGCTTTTTAAAATGTGTAACGCATCCGCCGGCATTGATAGAATATTTGGGATTGAGGATGAAGAATTTAAATGTCACCAGAGGTACATATTAAGTTTCTTAATAACCAAGTATTTTTGAATTATCACTTCCATTTCCTTATATTCTAGTCGTTTACTGTAAACCAGCATAACCTTGGGAAGTAATGAACTTGAATAGTAGTTATAGGTTGTATATAATAGAAATCTAGCGTCCAGCATGAAAAAAGGCAGCCCGGTACACTAAACTCCCGCTATGTGTGGGGTCCGTGGAAGGACCGGACCACAAGGGTCTATTGTACTTAGCTTTACCCTGCATTTATGCAAGAGGCTGTTTCCACGGCTCAACCCGTGACCTCATGGTCACATGGAAACAACTTTACCAGTTACGCCAAGGCTCCCGTTCAAATCTAGCATCCAGCATGATCAGTTAATTTGTGAATAAAGCATGTATAGGTATCATTAAATTATCTGAACAGGATGCTCCCAGATGCTTATTTTTCAGCTTTTGATGTTATCAAGAATTAAGACAAAACTGTTGGTTTTGAAAAACTTTATAAGTATGCATTATAAGACAATATCACGCAATTACTCCAAAATGTTAAGCTATAGACTAAGAGGATCAATGTTTGGGAAATTGAAAGCGATCATACTACTACAGGAAGCGCTTTAACTCGCTCTGGATTCCAACATGCAAAAGAGTTGGCCATTTCAATAACGAAATTTTTTAACGAAACCAAAATAGTCGTGAAATAAGGCATTACCTTAATTAGCTTGCATATTAAAAACTCCATGATCCTTCGCGTTTCCTTGTCAGCAATCTGGCCTTCACGAAGAATATCTGATGCAACAGGCGTCCCACCATAAGGGCTCTGCACAAATGCCAGCCCTGCAACTTTATCCTTTAATTCATGCCAATATTTTGACAAAGCAGCGGAAGCGTCGACCCCACCCTTACTGTGACCAAGCAGCATCACACGTTTGCCAGACCCCCAGTGTAACTCCTCAATGTATTGCTTCAATTCCCATGCATTTTGTTCCACGGATGCCTTCATTTAGTGATAAATGATCCAACAGTAACAGAGAATCATAGTTTAAGGAGATTAAAAGAACTTCCTGAGAGCAAATTCACTATACTAACAGATGAGATTTCGTTTATCTATGAGTTATGACTAGTAGATACCTCACTATGAATCTTAGCAATATGGCAAATTAGTCCCATCTTTGAAAAGAACTTCTTAGTGCTCACAAAATATAGGGGACCGTGATTGCTGAAAAACCCTGTACAATGATGTTACGGATCAAAAACAAATCTTAAGAGAATGAAATCCGAGACACGTTTAGAATCTGATTATGGTAGTACTAAGCGGGAGATTTATCAAACCTGGAATTAGTAGATAAACAAAAGAATCCGGTAGTGTGTGCTGTCCATTCCTACAGAAAAGGAAAACAAAAGGAAAAATAAGAGTGTTGTTAATTGGCAGGTAGGCATTTGCAATGAAAGATTCGAATTGATTTAAAGACTGAACCAGGCTGTCATCTGAACAACACTCACAAAATCATATGAATTTTATTCATAGCTAGAGAAGATCCAGCTAACACAGTTGTATGATGCCTATAGGACTCCAAATTACGCGGACTAAAGACACTCAAAAGAAGTGAAGATAATCTCTTTATGTTTTCACGTGTCCTTCTGCAATAACAAAATCCACTTGCTGAAGAAGCAAACAGTTAGATGATATCTCCAACTGCAATGGCTTTGATCCCTCAGCTATATTAATCAAAATATGAATCTTTCAGTTTAATTATGAAGGGAAATATCAGAGAGAGAAAAATGGCTCTCAAGTCTCAATCTTAACAACTCGTATGTATACAAAACGAATGTAATACCCACAAGTACTGACAGACCAAATAGAAAATGCAAAATAAAATGTCTATGCTGGTCCCTCCTTTATTTGTAATTACCAAAGAGAATCCTTCAGGAAAGGCAACAGCTAAGAGCTATAAGATAATACGACTCAGTGTTAAGACTTGAAACAAGATGATCTTTCATTACTTGTCATATTTGCACGAAGAAGTCAAAATCACACAAGCTGTCAACAACATTAAATAAAAGAGCAATAATTTGTATTGCTGAATTTTAGCCTTTTAAATTAATGATGTGCTATATCCAATCTACTAAATTGAAAAATAGTAAAATGACAAACATACAATGTTGTTTGGTAGATTTCATTCAAGTTGGTAGGACTATCACTTTGAGGAAGTTATGATCATGACTATCACCTTAAGGAAGCTACAGATCATTTCTTTCATCATTACACAGAGTAGCAAACATTTTAGAGGAATCTACACATTTAGAGCAATAGCACCAGTCGCGGGGTTCTAAGTTGGGCCAATGAAACAACAAGGAGCTCAGTGCAATGAAACATCGCAACGATTTACGGAAAAATCTCATCAGCTGAACATAGAACCATTTCGTGATGATTTAATTGCGTCCAGTTGGCTTAGTATCATATTCAAGTTATTCAGCACCTATCCCAATCGATAAAAGAGAAACATGACCAAGAACTCACCACTATATGTTCTCTTTATTCTGAAAAACTACAATTTTCAAAGATAAAAACATCTGGCTTTTTTTCCCTATATTCCAAAGTGACTAGGAAGATCCAACATTTTACCTAATATCTTGTAGTAGTTCTCTAAATCTAGCTGAGCCATCAACTACAGGAGCCATTTCAGGAGCTCGTTGCATCCACCCAATGTCATCAGAAGATCCATGCAAGGTTTTAAGGACACGAGATATAACACTGAAGAGATTAATGAAGAATAAGTAAAAGAAACAAAACAGTATGCTGCTAAGATTGAATGTCAAGCGGAAGAAATGATCTAAAATACTTATCAACAGTGAGAGAGTGATTACTAACCTCTGAACTCGAACTAGAGCACATCGGATATGAGATATAAAACATCTCCAAGAGGCCACCATAAGTTTCCAAGCATATCTTAGACCATATACTGGAAGCATCAACCTACAACCAGATCAACCAACTGCAGAATAAATTAGGACAGTCATGGTTATGTAATGGTGGAAAGAGATTTGTGCTAATAAATAAATAAAACCACGATAAGATGATTTCTTAAGTTGGAATTCTAATTCTGGTTCTGAAAATCAAGGAATCCATAGAGATCCTGCATAATGACCTTGAAGAGGACGAGAAAAGGCATACATATGAAAAGATTACCCTTCAAAAATGAGGCTGAAACCTCCATAACTTTGATTACTTCTCACAATCTCTAATCTTAAATGTACAGGTACGCTATCATTGGGATTGGAGGTGCTTCTTTCACGAATCATAAGTCTTGCTCCTTGGTTGGACACTCTTGAAGAAAATGAGGAAGCTTCATGAACAGATCTGTAACCCCTGTTACTGGTGAAGGTTACATGCTGACCACCAAAGCCAACTAAATTTTCCGACCACCCAAAGATATCTATGCAGATAAGATCTTCTGCAATAGAATCACATGAACAGAAACCTTTATCACATCGGAAGCCGTAAACATAGAAAATAAAACAATAGATGTTCAGGGGTTGTATAATTTTGTGCATGCATAAGATAAATTCTTTAGAGAACTTACCAATAAATTGAGCAAATTGCTGGGCTATATAAGAGCTCAAGCTTGCAAGATGTAAAAATGGGTCCTCCATGTTTCATCAGAAGAACAATTTATCAAGATCTTTTCATTCGAGATATCAAGATCAACCCAGAAGAAACCTGCAATGGACCAACAAATGGATTCATAAAGGCAATTCAAGCACCGTAAAAATATATATGGAGCTTACAAAACATGTTGTCGCACTAAACAGCATAAAGCCCCAATTCTGATAAAACGATAAGAACACTGATGTAAGTCAAAGATGAAATTTAGTAACGAGTAAAATGCACTTCACACTTACTAGTAAGGGAACACCAAGGAATTCTCCATAGAAATACTAATCTCCCATATTACATTCAACCCAAAGAGAACAAACTATGTCAACTTCATTTAAAAATAACAACAGAAACAAATTCAACGTATCTGAGGGAAGATAGGTTCATTTCAATGCAAGAGTGGTCGTGAATACAACACGAGGTTTCCTAAATACTGGATGAAAACTGAGAGAAGGAAAGGTCTCAATAAAACTCAACATTCAATCAGTGCAAAGCACTAAAATTTATCATCAAAAATAAGAAAGGAAAGGCCCCAGTAGTGTTTTAATTTCTACAAGGCAACCAGACCTCCTAAGCTCCTACTGGAAAGCATATTAACTGCTAAAATCAAGATTTTTCCCTAGCTTTTAAGAGAACGATAGCACCCAATCTTGCAAATTGTCAATCCCTTCGAACAGAATAGTCCTTTGAAACCAAACACACACACACACACACACACACACACACATGACATCTTCCAGCAGCAAAATAATCTGATAGAGATACTCAAATCACTTGAAATGTTAACCATATCCAGTTGGATTTTCAGTAATTACAAGAATGGTACTAAAAGAGAGATCTTCCTAGAGCAACAAAAGCAAATGCTTCCTAAATCCCCCAACAAAACAAAGTGAAAACAGGACAGGATCAGTAGAATTGAAATGCATGCAATTAAATTTCAATGTAAGTTGTTAAAGAGACCAAGACCCACAAATAAGAGACCAACTTACAGTGGGATGTGAGAATTAAAGCGTCACATTCAAAGAGAAACTTGCAGTCCACAAAACCCAAGAGCAGCCAATTCTTTAGGAGCCAAAGCAAAATGGCAAAATCTACATCTATCCCAATTACCAATAAAGCACAAATTTACCAAAAACTATAAAATAATACTCACGATCTGCTTGAGGAAAAAAAAAAAACTAACCGAATAAAATAGGAGGCCATTGATTGGAAGTGGAATGGAGCTATTAATACTGATGTGGACGAACAAAGCTATCTTTATCCACAAGCTGCAAAATAATGGGCCACTTGGTGTCACTTTCAGACCAAGAATCTTAACTTAAAAAAATGGTTTTCTACAAAGTTGAAAAACGCCCTCCTATTGAGGGGGTCCAATTTTTGAAAAAAGCAAATGGAGTTTTAAGTTTTAACCGACCTTGTTAACTGTGAAAAACTGAAAATGGTGAAAAAAGAAAATCTATAACTGAAAAGCAGTGATAGTGTTTGGTTAATTCGGGACAGCGTGAGGATCTAAAAGCACACGTGTTGATAAGTGGATTGAGTGTTGAGGCAGTCAGCAGGGAGGTAAATGGGACCCATTTAAATCTGTCAGCTTTGATTGCTTTGCGAGAGAGGAAAGTACACATGGATTCTTGATTTCATTGGTCTCTTGCTGACAAATCCCCGAATTTAGAGCGGTTCTACCTACTTACTTTCGTGAGAGGGCTTTAATTGACCTTGAGGATTTGACATCACATTGGGAAAGAGTGAACGGATCGTGGATGAAAATGCTAATTGAAAATTTTATAAAATTTTCCTTGCAAATTGCATCAACGAAGGAGAAGGGAAAATGATAAAAGTAAGAGAAAGATGTATTTTGTTATGAATAGTTTATAGAAATGGATGCCATGTGTGTGAATTGCTTATGGATGGAGTCTCATACTTTATATCCATCCTCTCCATTATTTTATAATTAGTTAATTTAATCGCGTTTCGCGCGGTTACAAAAATCTTTGTAAGAAAATAAAATTAAAAAAATAAAAACAAATAAAAGTACTTCATACTCCTTTATGAAAAAATGAAACATAAAAGAAAGTCAAATAAATGTGTTGCGTTCCTTTCTGTAGTTTTATAATGACAAAATTGATCAAGTAACGTTACTCTCTCCTGGGACTATATGCAATGTTTTTTTGAAGGCAAAACTATATATTGTTAGCCATCTCGCCTTCTTTTTCCTATGCTATAATGTTCATAAATAATTATTTATTATTATAAATAAGTCCTTTTGTTAGAGATTGTATTTATATGTTATAAGCAACATCTATTTACCTGCAATATAATGTGAGAGATGCTCATTGTAGCGTAGTTGTACCATATATAGTTCCTATCATCCAATCTTATATTGTAGAATATATATTTACTGAAAGTAGTTATCGAAGATTAAATGAGGAAAATTGTGGCTTGTAACAGTAGGCAAAACTAAGAAAATACCATCAATCCATCACCTTACATTTTTGTTGTATATAAATCAAGTAATAAAAAATAATACTAACTATTAGAAAAGGTTAGTACTGGTATAGTATTTACCAAAAACCATGTATCTGACGCCATATGCATCAACCTGCCTCAAATTCCTTCTTTATACTCCTAAATCTTTTCACTGAATTGTATTGTCAAAAAGAAAAAAAGAAGAAGGAAAAAACTCCATCATTAACTTTTAGCAATCCCACAAACATCTCCAACTCCTTGTCTTCTTTTTTCGTTCTTCTTTATCCTTAAACACCCATTGGTCATTCTCCAAAATATTTATAAGTCCTCTTCCCGCACCAAACAACAAAAAAGAGTCAGAAGGGCATTAAGAAAATTAAATATGTCAAAAACAAACGTTAAAGAAAAAATCGTAACTATGAGTTGCTTGAAAGAAACAATAATCTCTTTAATGATTATTTTACAAGAAATAAAAAAGAAGAGCAGATTGTTTTCGAAAGAAGACGAACTGACAGTTTTCAAAAGAATATATTCTGTCAAATAATTCAAATAACACACCGCGATTGTCTTCTCCAATTCTATTGCAACTTTTAAGTCACTATTTCCTCCGGTATCTACTCAACTCGTGCCTTATCATTCCCCAGAAAATATTCCCTACTTTGGTTCCTCTCTCGACCATGTCTCTTTCCAACAATTGATAACAACCCAACACAAAGTCCAATTTCTCCCAGTCGGCAACTTAACCTATACAACTCGGCGCCTCCCTCTGATCCACTATATATTTATTTATTGACTTTATCAAGTATCATATCTCAAGCCAACCTCCATCTAATACACATATATATATATATATATATATATCAATGAAAAGAATTAATAGAGTAAGGAAATTAAGTGGAAGAGAATGGCGTATAATTAAGATGATTATTGAAGAGTCGGTTACACAAGTCATTTAAGGTGTAATTTCAGAATTAAAGGCAACGATTAGAAAATGAGGCAACAAATAAGAGACGAGAAAGAGACGTGTCTTTTGAAGGAAGGGAAAGATTTTAAAAAGGCAAAAGTCTGAGAAAATTAGTAAATAGATTTTCTGGCTTGTGAGGCCTGCCACATCACTCCTTCATGTCCCTCTATTATATATATATATATTTATATATAGATAGTAAATCTTAAAATGTTATGCCTATAAAAGGCTATGTAAATCCCAATGAAAAACATACTAAAAGAAGTGGAATACTCCTTCTTTCTATCTCTGTTTTTTATTTATGTTTTACTAAATTATTATTATTTTATAACACGTTATCAGCACGAGTCTCTAACTATCTAATTATCCTTATATCGAGTTTGATTTTCTCCTTCAGGTATGTTATAGATCTAATTCTTGTATAATAAATAATAATAATATATATTACACAAGCATCAGCACCTGCAGATTCATAGCATATGATGTTAAGTGACACACTGGAATTTTCATAAGTTTCCTTATGTTTATACGGGAGAAAACAGAAAGTAAAAGGAAGGTTAGATATTTTCTTTGTGTGAGAATTTGGCTTAAGATTTACTAGCATTTGGTGTAATCTGTTGTGATTTCAAATCCCCCAGACCCCCGTAAAAATGAACTAACTTCAATAATGACATCTAGCAAATTTTCATTTAGATATGTGTTGAGAAAATAATATTAAACAAGTACATATGTATTTGGTCTTGAAAGACTGATAGAAAACTTTACTCACAATATTTCTATATGGCAATAACTTATGCATATATGGACAAAAATGTGATTTCTTTTAGTGATATAATGATAGGTATAAATTTTTCTTTCCCCCATTTATGTTTTGATGTATTTTTGAAGCAAAAGTTTCGGATCTTATTACAAAATTTACAAATGAAACTTCTTCACTAAAAATGACATTATTATTTCTAATTTATTTATTTTCTTTTATAGCTTTTGCCATGTCAAATTTATCGAAACTTGAATTTGTGGTAATTCATATCATCGGGAAGAATTATTTGTCATGGTTCCTTGATGCTGAAATTCACCTTGATGCTAAAGGTCTTCGGAATACTATAGCGAAGGCCATGATTTTCCTTCGTCATCATCTACACGAATTAAAAACTGAATATTTACCTATAAAAGATTCACTTGAATTATGCATTAATTTGAAGGATCGATATGACCACCTAAAACTTACGGTATTACCGAAAGCTCGGTATGAGTAGATACATTTAAGGTTGCAAGACTTTAAAACCGTAAAGTGAGTATAATTCTGCTATCTTTAAAGTAAGTTCTCTATTAAAATTATGTGGAGACACTATCACAAATGAGGACTTATTGGAAGAAAAAAAACATTTTCCACTTTACACGCTTCAAATGTTTGTGCTACAACAGTAATACCGTGAAAAAGGTTTTAAGAAATATTCTGAGTTAATCACATGCCTACTTGTGGCAGAACAGAATAATACTCTATTAATGAGAAATCATGAAACTCGCCCCACTGGGTCAGCTCCATTTCCGGAAGTGAATGCTGTAGTAACTTATGATAGGTTTGAAAAAAATAATTACCATGGTCGTGGACATAGACGTAGACGTGGACGTGGCAGGGGACGAAACAATTATCGTCATTATGGTAGAAATAAACAGGAGAACAATAAGGTTCTCAAATTAATTCATCAAAAGGTATAATTAATATGTGTCACCGATGTGGTAAGAAAGATCATTGGGAATGCACTTGTCATACGCCAGATCATTTTGCCAAACTTTATGAAGCTTCCCTCAGAAAGAAAGAAAATAATGTGGAGGCACACTTGACCTTTCAAAATAATGATAATGAAGCAAGTCCCTCAAACAAATATGATTCTGAGGCACATCTTGCATGTAAAGATGATGATTTTGGAGGCCTTGCAAATATTACTCATTTAGAAGCTGGAGACTTCTTTGAGAATATTGACTTAAAAATTAATCACCTTACTGGGAATTAAACTATAATAAAAGTTGTCGTTTTTCATTTATATTTGCAACTAGTTTATTTTTCTTGAGTGTATTTTCCTAATGCATCATGTGTTTCTAGTTTCTACATTCCTAATGTATTTCTTAATTTTTTTTCTGTTAGTCTTTCATATTTCTTATGGTGTGCTTTTTGATTTTTTATGAAGAATATGAAAATTTTTCAATCTTCATTTGGACTCAAGATTAATAAAGATGATATATGTCTTCTGGATAGTGCTACAACACACATTATTTTAAGAGATAAAATATATTTCTCTTTTTGATAATGAAAGAAGCCAATGTTAATACAATATTTGGTAGTACAAGNTTTGATTTTTTTTTTATGAAGAATATGAAAATTTTTCGATATTCAGTTGGACTCAAGATTAATATAGATGATATATGTCTTCTGGATAGTGCTACAATACACACTATTTTAAGAGATAAGAGATATTTCTCTTATTTGGTAATGAAAGAAGCCAATGTTAATACAATATTTGGTAGTACAAGATTAATTGAAGGTTCTGGAAGAGCCAATTTATTACTACCAGGAGGAACAAATTTGGCTATTGATGAAGCACTATATTGTAGTAAATTTCAAAAAAACTTATTAAGTTTCAAAGATATTCGCCAAAATGGCTATCATATTGAGACTATAAATGATGAAAATATTGAATATCTTTATATTACTACAATAATGTCTGGTAAGAAATATGTGCTTTAAATGTTACCTGCTCTTTCCTCCGGCTTATACTACACTAGTATTAGCAANAATTTATTACTACCAGGAGGAATAAATTTGGCTATTGATGAAGCACTATATTGTAGTAAATCTCAAAGAAACTTATTAAGTTTCAAAGATATTCGCCAAAATGGCTACCATATTGAGACTACAAATGATGAAAATATTGAATATCTTTATATTACTACAATAATGTCTGGTAAGAAATATGTGCTTGAAATGTTACCTGTTGTCATGACCCAAAATCCAAGTAGTAATGATAACACCTAACCCAACCTGCTAGGTAAACTAATTAGCAACAATCCAATTCAAATGAGATTTACTGAGAAAATAAATGATGAAATAACTGAACTTTTATATACTTCCCAAAGACTGGTAGTACAAAACATGTGCTTCTAAGATTAAAAGTTTACAAAGCTGGTATGAAATAAATACACCATCTATTCGAAACATACATAAACAGATTAAAAATTCTAAAGCTACCAAGAACAAGAGGCAGCTATGACAGGAACACAGGTACATCTTCAAAGCCAACTTCCTCCACACACAGCAACATCAACATCCAAAATCTGCATACAAGGTGCAGAAGTGTAGTATAAGTACAACCAACCTCATGTACTCAATAAGTAACAAACCTAACATTAGGTTGAAAGTAGTGACAAGCGTGGACAACGGTCAGAGTCCAACACCAATAACCAACAATAACTTAAAACAATGTAATAAAAGTATTACAAGAAATAACCCAAGGATATGATGTTAAGATCGTTCACAATTACGGAAAATAGGCATGCTTTTCAAGTATAACAGTAAAACCCAAATCTTTCACCAAAGTTACCAAAATATGAGTAAGTCAGAAATCTGTGATTTTTTCCAAAAACTTTCAACAACAGATAAGATGTTTCAATCTCAGATAGCATGAGGAAAGTACATCCCAATGCCTACATGTCAATATACATGTGAAGTCACGAATGTCACAATACCGTGTAGCATGAGAAAATACATCTCTAGGCTTGTATGTCAAATATACATGTCAATGCAATGCATCACAGTGATGAACTCATGTACTCATACTCTCAGAGTACTCAATCTCACTATCTCGCACTCCCACTCATCATGCTCAATCCCTCAGCACACTCAGTCAGTCAGCACTGTACGATACCTGCTGCGGCGCGCAGCTCGATCCCATCATAAATCAATAACAACTGCGCTCACTGCTGGTATGCTAGAATATGGAGGGGCGGATCCTGCCCAAGCGCTAATATAAGCCATTATGGCCTCCTGCGGTGTGCAGCCCGATCCCATCAATAATATATATAAAGCTCATAGGGCCTGTTGAGGCGTGCATCCCGATCCATATAATAATAATGCATATGAAGCCAATGTGGCCTGTTGCGGCGTGCATCCTGATCCCCTCAAAATCACTCACAATCCGGCCGCAACTTGGTCATCAATCTCTCCAGTCTCTCGAGCTCGCAAATCTCATGCCAATCAGCCCAAACAATGATACATGATATAACAATAAATGATAATAGAGACCGAGATATGATATGCAAATGAATGAATATGACTGAGTATGTAATTTAAATTTAAGTAAATAACTCAACAACAGAGATAACCTCAATGGGTTCCAACAGAATAAGCATATATCCTAAACATGATTTCTAACATGATTCACAGCTCAATTACTCTAACATGTAGAAATTTCATGGATAGAAACAAGATTAGGTAACTACACAGTATCACAGAATCAACCGAGTCATAATTCACACGGTGCACGCCCACACGCCCGTCACTAGCACGTGCGTCACCTCAACACCAAACATACAACACGTATGTTCAGGGATTCATACCCTCAAAACCAATTTTAGAAGTGTTACTTACCTCGAACAAGCCGAATCTAATACCGAGCAAGCCAAAACGATACTCCAAAAATGCCATCCCGCGCGTATTGACCTCCGAACGGCTCGAAACTAGCCAAAAGCATATTCCAAACAATCTGGAATCATGTGGTCTTTCTTTGAAAGGAAATATTCCAACAACATTGTATGAAGACAATGCTGTATGTATAGCTTAACTGAAAGGAGGAAACATTAAAGGAGACAGAACAAAATATATTTCACCAAAATTCTTCTTCACTCATGATCTTCAAAGGAATGGAGAAATAGATGTTCAACAAGTTCGTTCAAGTGATAATTTGTCGGATCTGTTTACTAAGGCATTACTAACCTTAACATTTGAGAAGTTAATATACAAGATTGGAATGCGGCGTCTCCGAGACCTTAAGTGATATTTTAATCAGGGGGAGTTTTTCTTAACTTAGGTTTTGTCCCATTGGGTTTTCCTAGTAAGGTTTTTAATGAGGCAACAAATAATGTGTATTACAAATAACTATGTACTTCCCAGGTTTTTCCTGTTAAGCTCTTAATGATGCATATTTTTTCTACATGAACATTCAAGGGGAAGTATTATGAATAGTTTATAGATATGGATGCCATGTATGTGAATAGCTTATGGATGGACTCTCATACTTTATGTCCATCCTATGCACTATTTTACAATAGTATATCTTAAAATGTTATGCTTATAAAAGGCTGTGTAAGTAGCAATGAAAGAACACACCAACACAAGTGAAATACTCCTTCTTTCTATCTCTGTTTCTTATTTATATTTTACTAAATTACTGTTATTTTATAATATATTTTAATTTTTTAGGAGAAAGATGAGGAAATAAGATTTTGACTTTTTAAAAACTTTGGGTGAGGTTGGTATGTGAACAACATAGAAAATTAAAAATAGGAAGACTTTCGAGAAGTTTGAAAAATTATACCTAAGACGAAATTGTAAATGTAGTGGCCATAAATATATCAAAATAAAAGACTCTTTGACTGGACACGTGGAAAGCATTGAAGGAGATCGTTGTCAAACCTGAGTCAATCGATGCCATCCTGTGTGGAGACGAAAGAACTCTTAAATTCGAGAATTGGGTTCCTGGTTTGCTCTACCAACACCGGATGGCAAAGTTCCAACATAATCAGTTTGAAAGGTCCAAGATGCTCGGACCATCACCACAACACCTGCAAATTTCGAAATATCTAGGACTCAATCTTATCACGTCCAACAATCATAATCACACTCCCGAAATGTGCAACAGAAGTGCGAAGAATCAGTTGGGATTTCGGTTAGATTAACCTATAAATACCCTTCCCCTTTTCCACCATCATAACACATGATAATATGCATAAACTCCAACAAATCATCTACTCATTTGGTAGTCAATACTATTGTTGTCTAGATATTCACCCAAATCGATCAATAAGAATCATTCCCTCTTTCTCTCTCACTGTCGGTATTGTTATCAATAAGAATCATTCACTCTTTCTCTCTTGATGTCGTTATTGTTCGATTACTCACTTTGTCATTACTATTGCATAACTCACGCCATTCTTATAATGTTAAAAGATCAAATAACCTGGGTTTAATCATATTGCTTGTGGAATTAGTCCTTTAAATTTAATTGTTTGGCATAATAATCAAAATTTTAGGTTAAATAATTTGGTGTCCATTGTGGAGCCGAAGCAGTTGTGATTATTTCAAAACACTACCGATCATTCGTTCATTTTTGTTTGTAGTTTTTGTTGAGTATAATGGCATAACAAAGTAGATCGCCATCATTATAATCAATTCCACGCCAATCTCCAATTAATTTGCAACGTCAGTCTAGAGCTTTCAAACATAGGAAAAGAAAGGGACAACCCGCCTGGAAGGAAACAATGCAAGTGTTGGTCTCACAATAGAATAATTTTATGGACCAACAACAAAACTGGAATAAGAAGATTGGTGATGCATTTTTGGCCCTGGCCGAGAATGAAAATGTAGAGTCACCAGCACAGTCGATAGTGGAACTAGCCAGTGAGTCTCCAAACACCATAGCTGAAAGCTCTGATACCGGGGGACTTCTTAGTGACTTAGGAGCCAGAGGCTTGGGAACCAATTGTGTAATTCAAGGCATCGTCACACCTAAAATACAAAGTTTAGCCCTAGCTCTGTAGGAGGCTCTTTAGAGGTAGATCAAAGAACAAAATGAGCGTATCTGATCCCAGGGGAATAGCCCTTACTCAAGGAGATAAATGCGGAGAACTACTCCCTAACAACTATGAAATCGAGTGATTCCACCTTACCCTTATCAAAGAGTTTAAGATGTTAGTACTTGCAAAATATGGCCATATATCCTCGGGACCATGTCACTACTTACGCAACCGAAATCAATAGAAACCATTTGACGAAGTCGGAGATATAGTCGGCATCAGTCAAGAAATTCACGAGGACTACCACGAAAGAAGCATTAACTTGGTATTCACTCCTGCCCAAGAGGTCGATAAGGTAATTTGCAAAAATAGATTATACCTTCATTACGGCCCATGTCAAGGCTCAAAAAGTGGAGAAATGCATGGAAGATAACATTAAGATCCAGCAAGGGGATACTGAATTGCTCCAAAATTTCATGGAGTGTTTCAAAGAGAAAGGATGCTAGTACCAACGGTCCCAAACAACTGGGCCGCTTAAGCTTTTCTAAGAGACTTGAATAAGAAAAATGCATAAGCTACAAGAAGGTTAAAGGACAACTCTGAGAGTTCCCTCCAAAGACTTGGAGCGATATGTACTACCAATATAGTACTAAACTTCGGGTAGAGGAAGATAAGCCATTATCAACAAGAGTTCATAGGGGATCGAGAAACAAGTACAATGATCGACATGGATCTTCGTTTAGACAAACACAAAATGACCCAAAAAGCTCAATGGGGCGATATGAGCCATATACTGGGACCTCCCGACAAGGATCCGAGATGAGAGTATAGGCAAGCGAGAACATAAGAGGATCCAGTCAAAAGAATAGTGTCGGAACTGTCCGAGTGAAAAAAGAGCCGAAAGTATCAAACTAGCAAGATATCACTTTAATGTTAATACTATGGGGTTAGTGGCTGTTTTGAAAAACATGAGAGACAATGTCAGATAGCCCAAGGAAATAAGAATAGATCTCAGCAATAGAAGTCAATAATTCTTGTGTGATTATCACAATGACCATGGGCATGCCATCTGTTGCACCCTATTTTGCACTAGCCAAAACATGATTCAACTTCTGGTTTCTCTGTTGTTGATAAAGGAAAGCCTCCGCCTAATATTTAAAGGTATACTAGGGTACCTATTTAATTACTAAGTCATATTCTTTATTAGTCTGCTAACCGGTGAGATTATGGGTAAGGGTTCTTGTTCTTCTAAGGAAAAGGTGTTAGACACCCCTTACAATTTACCTGAGGTAGCTCCATAAGACTTAGACTAGGTTTGGGATAAATTATTTATACTATGACTTAATTAACATTAAAGAGTACGACTTACTGTACACCTAAGAGAGAGTATAACAAAAGGAGCATGAGACCTTTAAAGGGATTTGAATTAATAAAGAAGTCTAAAGATATGTTGGTGGATATAATTGAAAGAGTTTTTGAAATATGTATGTAGATGGTTTGTATTTATAAAGCATGAGAAAAGAGGTTAAGTTATAAAACACTCGGTTTAGAGAATGGGTGTTCATGTATCTTAAGAGATGTTTGTAAAAAGTGAGCCTAAGATATACCTTAATTTTTACAACATGAAGAGAAGCGGTCTTTTAAAAATCCATTTGGGGCGATAATACTTCACTTTTTTTATGAAAATTCTGATTGGCCTATTTGATGGTAAAGCTTGCGATTCAGATCTGATTTCTCTTTGAAAATTAGAGCTACTATCTTTACTAAGTTATGGTGTAACGACTCGGCCGGTCGTTTTGCGATTTGTAGCCCTATTCCCCCATTTACGGTTCATTCCCTACTTAATTGTTTTTATATGACTTTCCGGGGCAGTTGGTTCGGGTCCGGAGAAGTTTCGGAATGACTTGAGATACTTAGTCTCAAGGTTGGAAGCTTAAGTTGAAAAGGTTGACCGAATGTTGACTTATGTGTAAACAACTCCGAAATAGAGTTTTGATGGTTCTGTTAGCTCTGTTGGGTGATTTTGGACTTAGGAGTGTGTCCGAACTGTGAATTGGAGGTTCATAGTTGAATTAGGCTTGAAATGACAAAAGTTGAAAATTTAAAAGTTTGACCGAGAGTGGACTTTGTGAATACCGGGCTCAGAATGGGGTTTTGGGAGTTGGAATAGGTCCTTGGTATTATTTGTGACTTGTGTGCAAAATTTGAGGTCAAAACGGACGTGATTTCATAAGTTTTGACATCGTTTGTAGAAGTTGATATTCCTTAGTTTCAATAGGCTTGAATTTTGGTACGATTTGTGTTTTTGATGTTGTTTGATGTGATTCGAGAGCTCGACTAAATTCGTATCGTGTTTTAGGACTTGTTGGTGTGTTTGGTTGAGGTCCCGGGGGCCTCGGGTTGATTTCGGATGGTTAACGGATCGAAAATGAGACCTAGAAGATTGCTAAAGATGGGAGTCTTCTGGTGTAATCGCACCTGCAGAACTTTGGTCGTAGGTGAGAGCTGGGGAGCTCAGATGCGGCTAGGAGTGAGGAAGGTCGTGGTTGCAGGTGCGAAGGATTTTCCGCACCTGTGTGGTCGCAGATGCGGAGACGTTCAGTGCAGAAGGGGAGGCCAGCGCAAGAGCGGGAAAGAGGGCCGCACCTACGTTTGCGCAGGAGCGGAGCATGGTCCGTAGCTGTGAAGGACCAATTCCAGTGGTTCACCGCAGAAGCGGAAGGATTGTCACATCTGCGATGCCGCAGATGCGGTTAAGTTTCCGCAGAAGCGAAAAGGGCTAGACAAAACCTTAAATTCAAGGGTTCGCGATTTTTCTTCATTTTGAACATTCCAAGCTCGGGATTAGGCGATGTTTGAGAGGCTTTTTTAGGGGTTTCTTGAGGTAAGTCAATTGTGGTTAAATTTGTTTAATAATTATGTTTTCCTATTGAATTTTCCACCTAGATTGTGTGGTTTTGAGGTGTAATTTGGGGGTTTGAGGCTAGGGATTTGGAGAATTTAAATTGGCGATTTGGGTGTCGATTTGGTGTTGGAGTTTTGGTAAATTTGGTACGGTTAGACTCGTGGTGGAATGGGCTTTCGGATTTTGTGAATTTTATTGAATTCTGAGACGTGGGCCCTGGGGCCGGCTTTTGAGTCGAGTTTTTGACTTTTGATTAATAACTTTGTACATTCTTATGGAATTGATTCCTTTAGCTCGTGTTGATTGTACTATTTGTGTCTAGATTCGAGGTATTTGGCGGCCGATTCACAAGGCAAGGGTGTGGTGGAATAGGGATTTGCACGGTTTGAGGTAAGTAACAGTTTTAAACTTGGTTCTGAAGGTATAAAACCTCGAATTTTATGTCATGTGATTGGTGTTGAGATGACGTACATGCTAGGTGACGGGCGTGTGGGCGTGCACCATAGTAATTAAGACTTGGTCATTTCCATGGAACTGTATAGTTGAATAATCTGTTGTTATCCGTATATTCTCTGTGTGTTGTAGAAATTGAACTGCAAATCATGGTAGAAATCATGGTTAGGCTATGTGTTGATACTGTAAGGACCCACAGAGGTCGTAGTACATGTTGAATTATCTGCTAAATTGCCATTTTGTACTTAGTCACAGTTTTTACTTGCATATTATACCTCAGTCTCTGTTGTTCTTTATTGATACACTATATCATCACTGTTTTGGTTGATTATCATGATTATTGAGAGCCCGAGAGACTGGAGAGATTGATGATTGATCTATGCCACGATTGGATTATTATAGTGCTTGGGCTGAAGGAGCCCCTCCGGATTCGGCACATCTACAGTGAGCGCAGGTACCTACTGAGTGTGAGTGCGAGTGCCGAGTAATTGTAAGGAATGAGTGACTTTGAGGTTGGAGTGGATGGGAGGACTGAGTGACTGTTACTCTAAGAATATGCACTTGATTTCATTACTGTGTACTTCAGCTGGCATAT
>AWOL01S0034215.1:0-33233 GCA_000715115.1 Nicotiana otophora | reverse complement strand
TTCCGCATTTACTTTTCAAATTCTTACTCTAGTTTGGATTCCCGACCTTGTCGTTATCAATTTCCCTCCATCTTAGGCATCATAGTGGATGGACTTGAGCATTGTTATCATCGTCTTGTACTACGAAATGAGCGAGATGGTACCTATTCAGAGGTAGTTGACACTTGATAAGTTAGTATTTTACCAACTTATCTCTTCTTGATACTTAGACATTTGTATAATTTTGTTGAGAAACTAAGGCATTTGTTGAGGTTTATTGGCATATCTCAGGTATCATGTGATTTAGAGACGATATAGAAGAAAACAAGTCAAAATGTGTTAAAATAGACAAATTGACTGCTGTTAGTTAATGCTCTGCGCGATCGCGGAGAGTGTTTATGCGATTACAGAAGTTCAGGAGAATAGCCATCGTGAGCGTGGTGGAAGTGCTGCGAACGCGAAGAAGGAAAACTAGTCAGCCATTTGCCAAGTGCTCTATGCGATCACGAGATGGAATGATGCGATCACGGGCCTTCTGTAAGATGTCTATCACGAACGCGTGGACTCTTTCACGAACGTGATGTGGAAAAGCCTGGTCAGCCGCTAGTCAACTATTTTATGCGAACATGTGGTAGATTACACGACCGCGATGCTTTGCTGTGTTGATTATCGCGATCGCATGTTCTCTTTCGCGATCACGATTCACGCAACTGGTAGTAAGTCTGGAAAATTTTGGCATTTCACGTGTTTGGCTTCCAAACCATTTAATACTCGACCCAGCTACTTTGGAAGACATCTTTGGCATATCTCTGGTCTTCTTGACTAAAAAATACAAGCTTTGGAGCTAGGTTTCGTACACACACACACTTGAGAATTGAAGATTTGAAGTCCTTGGATAAGAAATTCTTAACCTTTTACTCATTTCTTCAATTCTTTGCTTTGTATTGAATATTTAAGTGTGTAGTATCTATTCCAATACTTGAAACTTGTTTATGGGAATATTCATTGTTTAAATTTGGTTTAAATCTCTTGTTATGCTTATGTATTGAATGATTTTTATTAATTATGAAGTGAGTTGAATGTTTCTTTAATTATTATTGTTCTTTAATGTTTCCAAAGGGATTATCTAACCCTAGGACTCACCCATTAACTTTGAATTAATATTGGAAAAGGTAATATGGGGTTAGGAAAAATTAATTAATAAGAACTTGAGGCGTTAAACCTCACTTTATAGACTCTACCTAGGGATAGGATTGAACTACTTGTAGCCATATTCGGGAGCGCGTAATCTCTTAATTGTTTTGGGGATAATTCAACTAGGAAGTCATATTAGTATTCGGAAGAATCTAGTATAGAATTATTATCCGATGCTAGTTAACATAAACTCGCTCGAATTTGTAAAATCATGAAATACTTGAATCGTTACTTGAGTGCAATTCTCATTGTATCCATGCTTGTAGCTACTGATCATTTTACCTGCTTTCTAGGTCACTTTACATTTTGCATTTAGATATAATATTTTCTCAATACCTTTATTAGTGTTTGGCTTAGAGCATAATAAGCGATAATTCTCTTACTTGCCTAATCACCTACATATTTTTCTTTGTGTGATTCGACTCTAAATCATAGTTGGGTAAATTATATTGCATGCGACCTTGTCTGCTTACTCTTTGAAGAGTGGATTTGAATGTTATCAACACTAATCTCCATTATGAGTCCCATCAGTGAGGGATAGAGCTAACTGAGAAAGGAAAAGGGCTTGTAGCACAGACGAGTTTAGTGGTGCTCCATCTGGGGCAAAAGCGGTTTTAATCGTGGGTCATTCAGGCCTTCTTAGTCAGAGTCAGTGGTGAGTTCTTTTTAAAGTGCTAATCCATCTAGATAGGGACAACAACAGATACATAAGAAGGGTAATATTTATTTCTAGTCCGACAACATCCGAGATGTTCAACCTGTGGTAGGAACCATAGTGGTCGTTGCTTTGGTATTGCATGTGCTTGTTTTACTTGTGGTGACAAGGGGAATATTACTAGGTATTGTCCAAAAGGAAATTCTAGTTCTAGCCATGCTACTACACAGTTGCAAGAACTGCTAGAGCTACACAGTCTTAGACTCTGCTAACTAGAGCCGCTCCATAAGGTGCTCGTGGATAGGGTCGATAGGGTGAACAGGTTTCTCATGGGGAGGGTGGACCGTTGAGATTTTTTCTATGGCCTAACACGATGCCGAGACATCTAATACAGCAGTCACAAGTATTATCACTATTGGTTCTCATGGGGCTTATGCTCTTATTGATCATGGTTCTACATATTCATATGTATCTCCATCTTTTTCCAAATAGTTAGAATAAGGAGTTGAGTATTTTAGTGTGCCATATATAGTGGTGACCCAATTGGGCAAGACTATATTTGTGGATAGAGTCTATAGAGATTGTGTGATATCTATTTAGGGTAGGGACATTGTAATGGATCTAATATTGTTGCCGATGTCTAATTTTGAGGTGATTATGGGTATGGATTGGTTGGTATCATGTTATGCTTCAGTTGATTACCATGCCAAGTTTATATGCTTTAATTTTCCTAGAGAACCATGTTTAGTATGGAAAGTCATAACTCCTCTGACTTGGGGAAAGATAATATCTTATGTAAAAGCACACCGAATGATTAATAATGGGTGTTTGGATTTTATTGCTACCATTCATGATATGCAAGCGAAGGATGTCACTATTGACACTATTCCAATTGTTCGTGAATTTGCTTATGTGTTTTCAAAAGATTTACCTGCGCTATCTCCAACAAGAGAAATTGAGTTCAATATTGATTTAGTTCCAGGAACTCAGCCTATATCTATCCCTCCCTATCGTATGGCTCCAGTTGAGTTGAGAGAATTGAAGGTTCAACTACAAGAGCTACTTGATAAGGGGTTCATCAAGTCTAATATATCGCCTTGGGGTGCACCTGTATTATTTGTGAATAAGAAAGATGGCACAATGAGAATGTGTATTAATTACAAGCAATTGATTATGGTGATGATCAAGAATAAGTATTTGTTGCCACATATGGATAATGTAGTCGACCAACTATAGGGTGCTACTCACTTTTCAAAAATTGATTTGAGATCGGGTTACCATCAACTGAGAATCAAGACCAAGGATATCTCTAAGACAATGTTTTCGACTAGATATGGGCATTTCAAATTTTTGGTGATGTGCTTCGGGCTTACTAATGCTACTACATCATTTATGGACCTCATGAACAGGGTATTCAATCAACTCTTAGACCATTTTGTGATTGTATTCATTGATGATATTTTGGTATATTCTCGAAGTGAGGCAGAACATGAACAACACACCTGAGAGTTGTGCTACAAGAACTTAGAGAGTGAAAGATTTATGCTAAGTTCTCAAAATGTGAGTTTTGGTTAGGCACAATCACCTTTTTGGGACATGTGGTTTACGAGATGGTATTCAAGTTGATCTGAAGAAGATAGAGGTAGTTCGAGATTGACCTCGTCCTAGCACTCCTAAAAAGATACATAGTTTCTTAGGATTAGCAAGATATTACATAAGTTTTGTCGAGGGTTTATCAAATATAGCTGCTCCATCAACTCGATTGACTCGGAAAGGTGGTGTATTCCAGTACTCAGATGAGTGTGAAGAAAGTTTTCAGAAATTAAAGATTGCATTGACTATAACTCTAATTTTAACACTACATATGAGTCCATGCAGTTTTACTATTTATTGTGATGCATCTCGAGTCAGTTTGGGTTGTGTGTTGATAAAGAATGGCAAAGTAGTAGTTTATGCTTCTCGACTCCTAAAGAACCATGAGAACAATTATTTGACACATGACTTGGAACTTGCCGTAGTTGTATTTACGCTAAAGATTTGGCGTCACTATATTTATTGTGAGCCATGTGAAATCTACACTGATCATAGGAGTGTGTAGTACATACTCAAGCAAAATGATCTAAATCTAAGGCAGTAATAATGGTTAGCATTACTTAAAGATTATGATCTTACTATTTTGTATCATCTGGTGAGGAGAATGTGGTGGCAGACACCTTGGGTAGAAGCTCTATGGGTGGCTTAGATTGATTTACTACTAAAGAGCAATTTGTGGTTATGGATACTCTGGCATTGGTCAATCGGGGAGTTCAGATTGATCATATAGTGCCGTGCAAGTTATTTGTAGGTATGGTGACACAATAATCCCTGGTTAGACAGGTCAAGGTTTATCAATATAAAGATTCCCATCTCGCTAGACTTCAAGATCGAGTGCAGAATGGTGGTGTTAATTCATATTGATGGCGAATATGTGTTATGTCAATGATCGGTTCCTTTGGTAACACTTATGGGTTAGAGATCAGGTTTAAGGATTCTGTTACTCCCGCAGTTTGGAGATTTTATTTCTGAGAGGCAAACTATTTCACTGGTTGCAGACTGTGGAAGTGTGTTCAGGATTTGATGACTGATTGTATGTGTCATGGATACGGTCAACGTGGACTTTCAAAAGGTATTGATCTATCTTGGATTGATCCAAATCGATTTGGAGGCCCGTTGGTGGGCCTAACGAGAATTTGTATTCTACATTGGGTTGGATTTGCTTATTAGAGCAGCATTTCCTATGGGGGTGTCATTGGTGGGAATGTATGTTATTCATGCGTTGATTTGAATCATGTGTTACCTTTTTATGATATGATGGGTTGTGACACTACTTGATTATTCACACGCATGTCGTTCTTTTTTTTGGCCTTTTGGCGATATTTGAGCGGGATAGCTCTTAAGATGTTGATTTGTTATTGCACCGTAGTCGTTCTTATCCTTTTCCATAGCGCATTATGCTATTCGTCTCCTCATAGTTATGCACTTTACATGCTTTATGTATTTACATATGTGTTTAGTGAGTATGAACATTATGGCTCGATGGATTTTCCCATGTGGATTGATATGCGTGGATCCGGTATCACGCTGCAATAATATTATGTGTGGATCGGATTCTACATCGCGATAAGGTTATGTTTGAAACGATTCCTTGCGCTCATGTTGTGTTTTTTGTTTCTCTCTTGTGGGATGGATTCATAGGATTATGCTCTTATTGTTGTAGTTATTAAACTTGTTGGATAGTTCTTTTTGGATCTCTTTCCATTATTAATCATATTCGAGCGGTTGCTTGTTGGCGCACTGATCGCGTCGTATGAGGTTCTTGATGGTACTTGATGCGGCATGTCAGTTGAGCAACTTATGTTGGGTGACACAGGGTTATTGGACCTTGAATCAGTGCAATCAAATTTGTATAATGTATGTTTTGAAGATGAATGTCACTAATAAGGTCAGAATTTGGCAATGGTTATGAGTTTCTACATGTTTCTTTTATCATTTGCAGTATTGCGAGGGTTGGAACAAGGACTTATTTAACATGAGGTATATTACTGGCACCAGATTTGGTAATGAGCATCTATTGTGGTCAGAGTATATTTCTACGGGCATATGAGTGATGGGATACATCGTGTGGTTACATCTTGAGAGCATAATTATGGTTTGATATAACTTGTCGAGATTGATACAGTGTATATATATAAGGATCAGATCTTATAATAAATTTCAAATGTTGGAATTTGGTTCTAAGGTTTATTGACTAAGGTTGACTAAAGAATCTTCAGTCAGGTTTGGGTAATGGGATCATATGGATTGAGATGACGTGATATACCCATGGTATGTGGATGATGAGTTATACAGTGATTTGGCAGCTTTGGAACGACCCTTAGAATGTTCGAGGAAGAATGTATGATCCGACCAGTACTTTGAGCATTTCGTTCGGAAGTTTGAGACTTTGAATAGCTTCATATGATACATAATGACTTGCGTGTATGGTTGGTTTTAATTCCGAGAGGTTCAGAGTTGATTTGGAAGAGTAATTCTCAATTTGGAAGCTTTAAGTTTGAAGAGTTGACTAAGGTTTGACTTTTGAGTAACGACCTCAGAATAGGGATTTGATGGTTTCAATAGGGTTGTATGGTGATTATTGACTTGGGAATATATTCGGATTTGAATTTGAATATTCCATGAAGGTTATTTCTCTATTTGTTGAAAGTTGGCAATTTGAAGAATTGGAGAGTTCATAGGTTTGACAGGAAGTTGACTTCACTAACCCTAGCTTATTGGAACTTGTGTGCAAAGTTTGGTTGTGATCCAGAGTATTTTAGTGTGATTCGGATGAGTCAGGCGAAGTTGGAATACTGTAAGTTTTGAGAATGATCTCAATGTTGATTCTTGGTTTTGATGTTATTTGTGATGTTTTGAGCCATTGGATAAGTTTGTATAATGTATTTGGACTTGTTGGCATGATTGGACGGGGTCTCGTGGGCTTGGGTGTGATTCGGGGTGATTTCAGACCATTTTTGTTGAGTTTGCATTTATGATTTTCTGGTGCATCTGATGAGCTTCGCGATCACGGAAGGAGCTTCGCGATCGCGTAGGGCGTTTTTGGTCAATTATGCATAGTGTTCACGTAGTGATGTGGGAATTGACTTTGCGTTCGCGCATTGGCTTGGCATTCGCAAAGTGTGGGAGGAGGGAGGTCGGCAGAGGTTCGCCTATGGACCCTCGCATTCGCATAGTGGTGAGGCCTATTGGCCTCCGTGTTTGCATGATGTTGGCTGCGTTCGTGATGAAGGTCAGAGGTTGTGTGGATTTTTGTGAATTGAGATCGCGATTGTGGTGCGCAATCGCGATATATACTGCTGGCCAAAGTATTTAAATTGCTATTTTTGGGATTTTGCCCATTGTCTCATATTTTGAGCCCTAGACTTCGAGAAGAGGATATTTTTAAGAGAAATTTCACCACTACCTTGGAGGTAAGCGATTTTCAATTGGATTTGGTTTTAAATATTGAACCCATAGATTTCTACACCTAAAACTTGGAATTTTGAAAGGAAATCTGGGGTTTTTGTCTGGGATATGAGTATCGATTTGGACTCGGTTTTGGAAACTAATTATATATTTGGACTCGACATGTTATGGGTCATCGGATTTTGGTATTGGTTTTGAATTTCGGGAACGCGGACTCGAGTTGACTTTTGTTGACTTTTAGGAATTTCTTCAAAGATCAAAGCTTTATGGATTGAGATCGCTTCCTATAGCATTGCTGACTTTCTTGGATGATGTTTGGCATGAATTTGTGTGATTAGAGGGCTAGAGAGAGATTTTGACGTGATTCGAGGTTGAAGACTAGCCTGGATGAGGTAAGTATCTTGCCTAAGTTTGGATTTAAGGTATCTCCTCGTTAGCTATGATACTTGTTATATGTTGGGGCGACGTATATGCAAGGTGACAAGCATATATGTGTGCTCCATGGTTATTCATGATTTTGGTAGACCTTAGGCTGTTATAAGCCTTATTTTTCTATCATGCTTGTTTGATACCGTGTTTCCTCCACTTATATGACTATGCGATCTATTATCCATGCGAAAAATTATGTCTAACTTATCTACTTATCTATTTGAAACATGATAGGCTATTTTTCCTATGTTGAGCTATTTGCCTTAGTCATAGTCACATATTTTAGTTATGATATTATATCTGCATGTTATGTCTCTGTCTCTGTGCACTTTTTATATGTTACCTCAGATAGTTTTAGTGTCCTTGTGTGTGACACGGGTTTGAGCTGAGTTATGGCACGTTGGCATATTCTGTGTGGTATATTGATTATGATACTGTGAGATGTTGTCATATTGGTATTTAAGCAGATTGATGACTAATAATGGGCCATAGAGCCATGTTGATATTGATTGTGAGGAGGTGCCTGCGTCAAGGCTCCATATTGGACTGAGTGACATTGATGGTTGAGTATTGGTATTGATTGTGAGGTGATGCTCGCGCCAGCCCCATATTAGGATGAGTGATATTGATCGTTGACTTTGAACCGATCAGCGCTTGGGCTAGGATCCGCTCCTCCGAAGTCAGGTGATAACCCATGTTACTTTTGGCCCTATTAGTGCAGGCACACGATATGTGCTTAGTGAGGGGCTTATGCCATGCACCCGTATAGTGCAATATATGTGTGTGTGTGTGTATGTGATGATCCATGGGTATTTTTCCAGGCACCATGAGAGTGCAGAGAGTATGATTCAGGGGCATTGTGCCAGGAACTGTGAGAGTATTGAGCGTATGATCGAGGGGTTTTTGTGCCAGGCACTATGAATGTGATGAGATTGTATATACTTGATTATTAAATTGTGATTGATGATATAGCATGTATACTTGACATGCAGGCATGGAGTTGTATTTTACTTATGGTAACTGGTAATTGATGTCTCTACTTGATGTTTAGAGCTTGAAGTCACAGTTTTATCGTGTTAAATCCCTATCAAAGTGATTTCTGTGGAAAGGTTGATGCCTTGACAGATATACCTGAAAAGCATGCCTATTTCTCTTCTTATTGTGTTACAGTTGAGCCAGCAATATTTAAACTGCATTTCCTTACATGCCATTACTCTATTGTTTTGTTGTTGTTAGTTGTTGAAAGCGAGCATCAAACTTTTCCAACCTTGCCTCTACTTTCTCCGAGGTTAAGCTTGCTACTTATTGAGTATATGAGTTCGGTTGTACTCATACTACACTATGCACTTCGTGTGCAGATCTAGGTGTTGCTGATAGCGGTGGTTGCTAGCGAGCTGTTTATCTAAATTTGCTTGGTGATTTCGAGGTGGCACTATAGTTCTGTTCGTAGGCCTTGAAGTTCCCTCCTTTGTCTATTTAATTAATATTTAGTGTTCCAGACAGTATTATATTTTATTCAGACTTTGTATTTAGTATTCTAAAGAGCTCATGCACTCGGTGTCATTACGACTTTATTTATTTATGCTATTCCACTACTTGAGGCTTATTCTTATCATTGTTGAATTTTATTTTCGCATAATTGTTGTTGGCTTGCCTAAAAAGTAGTGTTAGGTGCCATCACGACTCCGATGGGATTTTGGTCCTTCATAGAAGATGATGGATAAGTTCTAGAAGTTGTTTCCTCCTCACTTCAGCGGTGCATCTTCTAAGGATGTCTAAGACTTCTTAGACTGTTGTCATAAGATTCTGTGTAAGGTGAGATTAGTTGAGTCCAATGGATTTGACTTCACTGTCTTCCACATGCATGGTTCAACCAAGAGGTGGTGGCAGATGTATGAGATGGGCAAGCCAACAGGATCACCTCCTCTTACACGGGCTCAGGTTTCCTAGTTATTCTTGGGGAAGTTCATCCCACTCACGTAGAGAGATGAGCTACGTAGCCAACTTGAGCATCTTCAGTAGGTTAGTATGTCAGTCACCCATTATGATACTATCATGCCCCAACCTTCAGGTGTGTAGCCCGCACCCGGTTAAGCACGGTGGTGTATCGGTATTAAAGATCTCCCAACCTAAAACATTGATTTTACTTGATATTTTACCCCACGCTTGACTTGGTATTGTATTATTATTTGGTTTTTCTCACTGATTTTATGTTCCTCTCCTTACTCCATTTCTTGAGAGGGTGTTTAGCCTTAAATACTAGTACTATTCCATGTGTACTAATATCTCTTTTGCCGGGGACGCTGCATCTTTAATGGATGCAGGTGGTTCCACAGCAGGCGGCATCGATCAGTGATAGCGGTACAACCTCTTCTCAGGTGACTTGGTGAGCCCCACTTCATATCTGGGTCTTGTATCTTTTGTTTCTTACGTATAGTGTTTTAAGGTATAGTCGGGGCCTTGTTGACGGCACCATCATATTACTCTTTTGTATCCATTAGAGGCTCCGTAGACATAGTGTGGGTTGTATTTTGGATTTGGGTAGGCCGAACTTGAAATGTTGTACTTGTAACACATGTTACACTTCTAAAACTACGCATGTGTAATATATTTTGGGAATTGTAAATTAAGTAACTAATAGTAATGAAATTGGTATTGTTTATGAAATCCTCTCACTGTCTAACAAATGGTATGCATCTTCACTTTATTCATCGGTAAGGTCAGGTAGAAGGCATCGAATAGGCTTGCTTTACTGGGATATCTCGGTTGAGCACCGGTCGCGCTCCCCAAGGTCGGGGCATGACAAGCTTGGTATTAGAGCCTAAGGTTTTAAAGTGTTCTAGGATGTCTCAGAGCCGTGTCTAGTAGAGTCCCTATTATCAGAGTGTTGTCGACCGCATCTATAATTAGGAGGCTACTTGGGCATTTAGGAATGTCACCCTTCTTTGATGTTCTAAATAATGCGATAGTGTTGATTATAAGATTGTTCCTCCTTTAACTCGTGCATTGTTCTAATTTTCAGTATACGACACCTAAAAAGATGGCAAGAACTGGCCAAAAAGCCAATGCCACGCCAGGAGTGTCAGTTGATCCTATACCTGATGATGTGGGTGAGCACCCGAGTGGTGAGGATAATCCCCCAGCTACCGCCTGATTCTACTACTCCTGCTCACACTGCACTAATTCCTACTCCTACTGAGGGTGCAGTGATTCCTCCTCCCACTGATACTCCGGTTCCTCCTCCAGCCTCAACTTTCAGTCCTAGTATTTCTGATGGGGACTTAGGGGAGCCATACAGATGTTGGATCAGGCCTAGAGATCGATTGTTGCACCTACTTCTTCCAGCCAGCAAGGGGATTATGCTAGTTCTAGGGTGAACAGGTTTCTTCAGTTGGATCCTCCACTATTCACGGGTACTGATTCTGAAGCGGATCCCTAGGACTTTATTGATGAGATGCACAAGACTCTCCGTGTCATACGTGCCACTAAAACGGAAACAGTGGAGTTAGCCTCCTTTAACCTGAAAGAGGTGGCATATTCTTGGTTGAAACTGTGGGAGGAGTCCCGTGAGGAGGGGAGCCCTTCGGCAAAGTGGAGTGAGTTTTCGGATGCCTTCATTGATCATTTCTTTCCTGCCGAGACTAGGGAAGCCCGTGCTGCTGTGTTTGAGAGCCTGAAACAAGGTAGCATGAGTGTGTGGGATTACCATATGAAGTTTGCGCGCCTGTCCAAGTTGCCATTTACATATTGCGCACTATGGAGGCAAGGGTGCGCCGGTTTGTGCAGGGCCTTAACCCCTTGGTTATTAATGAGGCTACTACAACTTCCTTGAATTCTAATATGAGCTATGGGAAAATGGGTGCATTTTCACAAGTCACAAAGACTCAAAAATTGAAGGCCAAAATAGAGAGAGAGGGTAACAAGAAAGCCCGGTCAGCAGGCAACATTGGTGGTTCTTCCAGTGGTGGTAGTGGTGGAAGATCAGTATTTAGGGGAGGGTCATCTGGGCCATCCCAGACCGTTGGTCAGTCTTCAGTCAGTGCACCACCATCAGGGCCCGGTTAGTAGTCCAACCAGTAGGGTCAGCCTGGTGGGAGATTCCAGAAGCAGTGGAGGCCCCCATGCCCTAGGTTTGGGAAGATGCATTTAGGGGCCTACTACATAGACCTACCCATATGCTACGAGTGCGGTATTAGATGTCACATTCAAAGGGATTGTCGTTCGTCCCACTAGAATATGGGCAGGGGTAAAACACAACCAGCCAGTTCTACAGCTACTACATCCACAGCACCTCTTCCAGCTCAAGCCACTCCAGCACCCACAGGGCGTGGTGCAGCAAGGGGTGGTGCACATAGTTTGGGAGGACCCAGCCGATTCTATGCTATGAGGGGTTGCCAGAGTTCAGAGGCTCCTCTAGATGTTGTCACGGGTATATTGACTGTCTAATCTCATGATGTTTATGCTCTAATAGATCCTGTTTCCACTTTGTCGTATGTAACTCCTTATATTGCTCTAGAATTCGGGATAGAACCGGAACAACTTCACGAGCCGTTCTTTATATCTACTCTAGTTGGTGAGCCTATATTGGCCGCACGAGTTTATAGGGATTGTGTTGTCACGGTACATGGTCGAAACACCATGGTCGATCTCGTTGAATTGGGGATAGTTGATTTTGATGTGACAATGCGGATGGACTGGCTTTATTCAAGTTTCGCCAAGCTTGATTGCTGAACCAGAACTGTTAGGTTTGAATTTCTAAATGGGCCAGTCACTGAGTTGAAGGGGGATGACATAGTGCCAAGGGATAGGTTTATTTCTTACCTTAAGGCTGCAATGATGATCAACAAGGGGTGTATTTACCATTTGGTCTGGGTGACGGACACCGATGCTGAGGCACCTACACTTGAGTCTGTGCCAGTTGTGAATGAATTT
Source organism: Nicotiana otophora (assembly GCA_000715115.1). NCBI lineage: Eukaryota > Viridiplantae > Streptophyta > Magnoliopsida > Solanales > Solanaceae > Nicotiana > Nicotiana otophora. Next base: position 21,043 of record AWOL01S0034215.1, on the reverse strand, counting down.
TCGGAGGTCTTTCTTTATGAGCCCCCTGGGATGCCACCAGACAGGGAGATTGATTTTAGGATCGATGTGATGCCAAGCCCGCATCCTATATCCATTCTACCCTACAGAATGGTGCCGACAGAATTGTAGGAACTAAAGGAGCAGTTGCCCACTTCTACGCGCACGCAGGTGCACTTCACACCCCGCATCTGCGATGGTCTCCCCATCCTAGCCTTCTTTGCAGGTGCGTCAATGACCTCGCTTCTTTGACTATCGCACCTATGTAAATCAAACTGTAGGTGCGCAACATCAGTACCAGCAGCTACCAGCAACCACACATGAAGGGAAAATGGGCTGGAATACGTCTGAAACTCACCCCGAGCCCCTCAGGACCACGTCCGAACATACCCACAAGTTCCGAAACATAACACAGACCTACTCAAAGGATCAAATCACACATAACAACATCGAAACGACGAATCGCACCTCAAATCAAACTTGATGAACTTTTGAACTTTTAACTTCCAAAACTCGTGTTGAACCATATCAAATAAAGTCGGAATTACATTAAATTTTGCACACAAGTCCCAAATGATATAACGAAACTATTTCAATCCCCAGAACCACTTTCTGAACCCGATATCTGAACCCGATATCAGTCCCAAATGATATATCATCAATGTCAATTTTTGGTCAAACTTATGAACATTCCAAACCTTCAAAGTCCCAACTTTCGCCAAATAGTGCTGAAACCTTCTAGAAAGATCCAAAAGCAAATTCGAGCATACACCCAAGTCCAAAATCACTATCGGAACCTAACGAAACCATCAAAACTCTGATCTGTGGTCAAATACATAAAAGTCAAACTTGGTCAACCCTTCCAACTTAAAGCTTCAAACATGAAATTCATTCTTCCAAACTAATTCTGAATCACCTGAAAGCCAAAACTGACGATTCACACAAGTCGTAATACATCATACAGAGCTACTCAAGACTTCAAACAACTGAACAGAATATAAATGCTCAAAACGACCGGTCGGGTCGTTACATTCTGTCCCACTTAAACATATATGTTCATCCTCGAACGTGCTAAGAGTCGTTCCAAAGCCATCAAATGATTGTGTAAACTCATCATGCACATACCCGTGGGTGATCCCGCGTCACCCCAATCAATATAAGCCTGACAACTCAACATAACTGAAGATTCTTCCCTCAACCTTAGTCCATAAACCTTGGAATCCAATTTCCAATCTCCGAAATCCTTTACAAGACCCGATCTTCACATCTACACACTGTATAAGTCTGAAGAAGCTGTATCAAGCCATAATCATAATCCAAGATGTAATCAAATGACCACCTAACTCGCATGCTCGTAGAAATAATTTCCTATCAAAGTTGCTGCTCAAAAACAAACCCGGTATTGGTAATAAACTCATATCAAACAAAACAACAACAACAACAACAACAACCCAGTATAATCCCACTAGTGGGGTCTGGGGAGGGTAGTGTGTACGCAGACCTTACCCCTACTCTAGGGTAGAGAGGCTGTTTCCAAATGACCCTCGGCATCCTTCCCTCCAAGAACTCCCCACCTTGCTCTTGGGGTGACTCGAACTCACAACCTTTTGGTTGGAAGTGGAGGGTGCTTACCATTAGAGCAACCCACCTTGTTCCATATCAAACAAAACCCTCGTTTAAAACCTTCATACATAGCCGATGATTAAAGAATGATGCAGAAACTCATATCCACTCGCCATAGGGCTCTATGTCGCCCGACAAAAATCATATCCAAATTCAAAGTTGATCAATGACATTATCCTTCCAAATACACCGTAATCAAATCCGATAGCGCCCATTCCAGATCCAACGACCTCATCCCATCAATTACAGTTATTCTACTGACATGCTACACCAGTACAATCTAAATCCACAAATCGGGCAATCTGTGCACCAATAAACAACAATTCAAATGTACTCTAATATGGAAAATGACCCAAATGAGAGAACCGTCCCACAAGCTCAACAAGTACCGCCACAAGCGCAAAGCTATGAACCCATCACACTTAGTAGAACCAAGACATCCGAATCTAACACGAAGGATCATATCCCAACACGAATCCACTGCAGTGCATGACCTAATCTAAACACCGGTCCACATGAAAAACCTCAAGCCATAATGCTCAAAATCAACAACCATATGCAAATCAGCAACAAGCACACAAAGTGCATGACCATAACTATGGAGAAGCGAATAACACAATGTATCACAGCCCGAAAAGACCATAACCAAGGCGCAATCAACCATTCAACACCCCAAGATCCATCTCGCTCGAATTCCGCTACAAGGCCCAAACAGAACCGCATCATGTGTGCAAATATCCACCTAACTCGCATGCTCATAGAAATAATTACTGATCAAAGTAGCTGCTCAAAAACAAACCCGGTATCGATAATAAATCTCATATCAAACAAAACCTCGTTCAAAACCTTCATACACTGCCAATGATGAAAGAAACATGCAGAAAATCATACCCACTCATCAAATCAATAAGCCATGGGGCTCTCTCTTGCCCGACAAGAATCATATCCAAATTCTAAGATGATCAGTGACATTATCCTTCCAAATACACCGTAATCAAATCCGATAGCACCCATTCTAGATCCAATTACCTCATCCCACCAATTATAGATGTTCAACTGACATGCTACACCGGTACAATCTAAATCCACAAATCGGACAATTCGCGCACCAATAAGAAACAATTCAAATGTACTCCAACATGGAAAATGACCCAAATGAGAGAACCGTCCCACAAGCTCAACAATACCGCCACAAGCACAAAGCTATGAACGCATCACACATAGTAGAACCAAGACACCCGAATCTTACACGAAGGACCATATCCCAACACGAATCCACCGTAGTGCGTGACCTAATCTAAACGCCGATCCACATGAAATACCTCGAGCCATAATGCTCAAAATCAACAACTATATGCAAATCTGCAACAAACAAACGAAGTGCATGACCATAACCATGGAGAAGCGAATAACATAATGTATCACAACCCGAAAAGACCATAACCAAGGTGTAATCAACCATGCAACACCCCAAGATCCATCTCGCTAGAATTCCACTACAAGTTCCAAATAGAACCGCATCAAGTGTGCAAATATCCACCTAACTCGCATGCTCGTAGAAATAATTTCTGATCAAAGTAGCTGCTAAAAACAAACCGGTATCAGTAATAAACCTCATATCAAACAAAACCCCATTCAAAACCTTCATACACTGCCGATGATGAAAGAAACATGCATAAACTCACACCCACTTGTCAGATCAACAAGCCATGGGGCTCTCTCTTGCCCGACAAGAATCATATCTGAATTCTAAGTCGGTCAGTGACATGATCCTTCCAAATACACCGTAATCTAATCCGATAGCACCCATTCCAGATCCAATGACCTCATCCAATCAATTACAGTTGTGCTACTCACATGCTACACCAGTACAATCTAAATCCGCAAATCACGCAATCCGTGCACCAATAAGCAACAATTCAAATGTACTCCAACATGTAAAATGACCCAAATGAGAGAACCGTCCCACAAGCTCAACAAGTACTGCCACAAGCGCAAAGCTATGAACCCATCAAACATAGTAGAACCAAGACATCTGAATTTAACACGAAGGACCATATCCTAACACGAATCTACCGCAGTGTGTGACCTAATCTAAACATCGGTCCACATGAAATACCTCGAGCCATAATGCTCAAAATCAACAACTATATGCAAATCTGCAACAAACAAACGAAGTGCATGACCATAACCATGGAGAAGCGAATAACATAATGTATCACAACCCGAAAAGACCATAACCAAGGTGTAATCAACCATGCAACACCCCAAGATCCATCTCGCTAGAATTCCACTACAAGTTCCAAATAGAACCGCATCAAGTGTGCAAATATCCACCTAACTCGCATGCTCGTAGAAATAATTTCTGATCAAAGTAGCTGCTAAAAACAAACCGGTATCAGTAATAAACCTCATATCAAACAAAACCCCATTCAAAACCTTCATACACTGCCGATGATGAAAGAAACATGCATAAACTCACACCCACTTGTCAGATCAACAAGCCATGGGGCTCTCTCTTGCCCGACAAGAATCATATCTGAATTCTAAGTCGGTCAGTGACATGATCCTTCCAAATACACCGTAATCTAATCCGATAGCACCCATTCCAGATCCAATGACCTCATCCAATCAATTACAGTTGTGCTACTCACATGCTACACCAGTACAATCTAAATCCGCAAATCACGCAATCCGTGCACCAATAAGCAACAATTCAAATGTACTCCAACATGTAAAATGACCCAAATGAGAGAACCGTCCCACAAGCTCAACAAGTACTGCCACAAGCGCAAAGCTATGAACCCATCAAACATAGTAGAACCAAGACATCTGAATTTAACACGAAGGACCATATCCTAACACGAATCTACCGCAGTGTGTGACCTAATCTAAACATCGGTCCACATGAAATACCTCGAGCCATAATGCTCAAAATCAACAACCATATGCAAATCAACAACAAACACACGAAGTGCATGACCATAACCATGGAGAAGCGAATAACACAATGGATCACAGCCCGAAAAGACCATAACCAAGGCGCAATCCACCATTCAACAACCCAACATCTATCTCGCTCGAATTTCGCTACAAGGCCCAAACAGAACCGCATTATGTGTGCAAATAACCAACAGATCACAACCTATCTTAGCATAAAAGAATAACACATAGAACATATCAAAACATGAACATACTCAACTCCAACTGAATGACACACCCCTCAACAATAGCAGCCAACAAATCCGAGCCAATGGGCCCCCAAATCAACTCCAGTCATCCACAGATGGATAAATAACCCTCCAAAGTCCACATGACCTAACCATAACACATAATATTTGTTGTCTAGCTTTGGCCATACCTTCATAGTATGCAACCAAGGAACAATCTGACTCTGAGAACTCCCCATCTCCAAATCCCTAGAATACTAGAATCACCACATCTAATCCTAACTCGACCACTCAAGTGACAGACACATCCTTCATACACAATCATTCCACGGGAAATACTTCCATAACTCTTTCGTGCCACAAAGAAAAATTTGAACATAAGCAGTCGATCAACCAGGCGAGTGCCACAATACTAATGAAGCATCCGAAGTCAGAACACAGTACGCCTTCTGAAATGCGCACCCTTCTCAAGTAATACCAAGTAGTGCCAACACTTTTCTCACCATCTGAAATCTTCTATGCTGCATAGAACTCATGACCCTCCTTTCGAAACTGAACCGCAACCTTGTACATGTAAATCTCAATCTCACACGATGCACCATATCTATCATGCCATCATATGAAACCACGAGAACCCTGTTGTTAACTCCTAGTCACAAGCATAATACATACTCAACTTGTTAGAAACCTTCCACTTGGTCTCATCCAGGAGAAAATCACCATACGCAACATACTCCTCATGCCGGTCGAAATTATCCATCTGAAGCCATGACAGAAATCATCGAGCACTTTTCAAAATCCATTTTCACATAACCAAACCATCAGCACTGATTCCCTTTAACTTAACTGAGTCATGCAGGTCGCCAAAACTCAAGAATATTGCCACAAAACATCAGTAAAGACTCACTAGATCCTGAGAACTAAAAGGAACCAATTATATCCATTACCATGTTGATCCAATCCACCACCAAGCTATTTCTATTTCTCCGAGTTTCTTTTGAATTGCCTTTAAGTTAACACTTTTCCTTACTAGAACACTACGATCCTTACCAAAAGCTCACCACAAGAGATCTTAGCATGAAACCACCTCGTCCTAAGGCCCATAAGCCATTGTATTACCTCTTAAGCAACTAAAATGCCACATCCGAGTTACCCACTCTAAAGAGACCTTATGTGAATCTAAAATTGTTTCCTTAATCTCTCTAATACTGAAATATAGAATCCATACTGATACCGAAATACCGCGAGTACTGACACCATCCAATGCAAACTTTAGCCATATATAAATCTGAAAAATTCTCAAATGCCACATATGAAGCTTGAACTCTTTAGAACCTTCTTGGGAGTTATCCACCCCATTCAGATCTCAAATGCATCGCCCAAAACTAGACGAACGACATGTGCCCTGTTAGCACACCAATGCCCAAAGGAGTAATCCATGCCTTTAAGCCACCGAGTGAATCCATTTCTTAGTATATTACATCCACACAAAGCGCAAACCTAAATCATAGACTACCATATATCCATAAGGTATAATACGTCATGCATCCAGAAATTTCCCTGCTTAAGTCTTCCTCAAAACTAACCTCTGCAAGTCATAACCGATCCACAAGTATTCCACAGACCGAAACCAATATAACACTTACCCATGCAATCAAATAATCGATAGCATACTCCCCCACTTGGCTCAAAGCCATACAACAAAACATCTGATAACTCACAATACCTTATTGTATTACTGCCATAATCTCTCACTAAGATTCAACTAAATCCTTCATAAACTCATGCAACACAAATCATAAAATACCTCAAATCATCTGCTAAGCTCGCATTCATCCTCATGACAGTCAAGTGAACTTCCTAAAGCGATCCAAACTCAAATTGCAACACATATAACTCACTGGTAGAATGAAACTCTCCACATAATCATCTTAAGAATTTCACAACTTCAAGATATCCCGTAGGAGATAACCCACCTGCTTAGCCTCAATCTGGCATCTCTTTGTGCCCTTTCACGGCCACAACTACTATGCAATCACTTAATATTCCCGAGTATGAACTCGTAAACAAGACATGAGAATCTACGTCATTCCACAAATGAACAACATGAAAGAATCCCTTAAAACACTCATAACTCAAAACTATATAAAACATCCACAAAAGCGAGCATCCATAATCCCTTCACATCCCAAGCAATCTTTTCTCGTCATATTAAACCATCGGAACATATCCCGTAGTCACAACCTAATTATCATATAGACATCCAACCACTCACTGAGCCATCAATCCCGCTCCTAGGGACACAACCATACATATAAGTGCAAAAGCACACGCTCACACAACTGGAACCACCGAGCCCAAGCTATGGTCAAAACCTGGCATCAAGTCCTCTAAATTAGCCCATCACCAAAACGTAGCAACATATCTCGCATCTCATCGATGGAATCCACAAGACGTTGACGCACAACCAATATTGAGCTCTCACATGGGTACGAGTGAGTGGAAGGACTTCAAAGCGATATGCTTCAAGCTGAATCAATGCTACTCGATAAGGAATGAAATATGGGAGTTTATCCTAGATGCTCTGTAGCCTCTCGAAGATTGGTATGGACGTCATCATACCGATCCGCAAGACTCTACTAGACATTTGCTCATGACTCGTAGAACCTATGAACCTAGGGCTCGGGTACCAACTTGTCATGACCCAAAATTCAACTAGTCGTGATGGCACCTAATCCAACCTGCTAGGTAAGCCAAATATCTGTAAAGCACAATTTAATAATGAAATTAAGAGTAAAAAATAAAGTAACTGAATCTTTATACCGCTCCCCAAGGAGAGGTAGTACAAGTCATGAGTCACTAAGACTTAGATTTACTGAAAGGAAAAATGATACAACATCTATATGAAATGTACATGAACAGAATCTCAAATCTAAAACTAACAAGAACTAGTGGTAGCGAAACTGGAACACGAGTACATCTTCAATGCCAGCTCCAACCATACATAGCATCATCAACTCTAAGATCCGCACGCAAAATGCAGAAGTATAGTATGAGTTTACTCAATAATTAACCTAACTAACCTCGGTGAGGTACAAGAAGCAAGAACTAAAAATGATACTCACCAACACCTATATAGTTCATAATTTCAACAAGTATAGAACAAATATATGATCAAATCAGGAAACTCTTAGGTACAACCTCTTTGATGCTCAAAATACTTTGTTTTAAAGTGTTCTACTCAGTCAAAAATCCAATATATAAAGAAGATATGCAAGTAAATTTGATAAACAGTAAAGGAAATTGCATGTAAAGATGAATTACAATAAGCAAATATCAGTCTATTGAGGCGCGCAACCCGATCCAATAACAATAAGACAATAAGGCCTGTTGCGGCGTGCAACCCGATCCAATAACAATAACCAGCTCTCCCAGATCTCACATCAACCAGAAACCCATTAGTTTCTCATAATCCGCGTGTATACCATCAAGAGAGAAAATATGAGAGGGTGACCCTAGGGGGATGGATCTTCATCCACACGCAAGCACGGCCAATTCAACGTGCTACCGACCTGGCATGGTCACAAGCTCAATATCATAATCCCCCCGGCGTGGTCACAAGCTCAACATCATAATCCGCCTGGCGTGGTTACATGCAAACCAACACAATACGCTCGGCGTGGTCACAGGCATAACAATACAATCCACCCGGCATGGTCATAGGCATCTAGTCCAAATCATATCACACATAAGCAAGTATACATGATCACATGTAGATGATGAATAATTATCAGATTTCATGCTTTTGAACCGATATTATAACATGTTAAAGTGTAGGCATGTGCAAAGTGTGCTATCATAGCTCAAATCAGTAATTTTATCACAGAAATAGCAATTACCAAGTTTATTCAGGGAAATAGCCTCTTCGTAATCTCAAACATGGCTCAAATAGATCACCACAATGATACAAATATGAGAAGCATTATAGATTAAAGCTTAACAGTCAACTCTAGGCATATCATAGCCTAAGCACTACCTAGAGCATGGATAAATACGTCGGTGCTCGCACATGGGATCAACCCCACACATATGCACATCCATAGCACGTAGCTATCACAAATATTTCAGGCAACTAGTGCCTCAACCAAGTTTAGACAAGATACTTACCTCAAACAAGCCAAAACAATTATCGAGCAATCCAAACAACTCTCTAGGAATGCCATCTCGCGTGCATCAACCTCCGAATGACTCGAAACTAGCCAAAAGCAACTCAAAAACATCAAATAATGCTTAAGGAAACAATCCCAAATGATAAAGGTCGAATCTTTACTCAAATACTCAAAGTCAACCAAAAATTCAAACCTGGTCCCGCGCCGTGGAACCCGACAAAACTCATAAATTCGGACAACTCATTTGAATACGACTCCAACCATACTAGTTTCACTCAATTCTGACTCTGAATCAATGTTCAAACTTCAATAATTCACTTTAGGAATGTTTAGATAAAAACTCCCAAATTCTCATTCAAAATCACCAATTAATTACCAAATCGAAGATGGAATCATGAAATACAATCAAAACCGAGTGGAAAATACTAGCCCCAATCCATGTGGTTAAACTCCTCTCCAAAATCGCCCAAATCTGAGCTCCCCAACTCAAAATATGAATAAATGAAGAAACCCTCGAATTATATAACTTCTACCCAGCAATTTAGCATTTGCGAAATATTAGCCGCTTCTGCGGCGTCACGTTTGTGACACTTCCTCCGCTTCTGCCAAAATCACTTAATGCCCGACCTCTCGCACATGTAGACCAAATTCCTCTTTTGCAACTATGCAAGTGCGAGGCTCCCTCGCTTATGTGGAAAACACAACCAAGCAGCCTTTCTGCTCTTGCGCAAATGACCCCGCTTCTGCGCGCACGCAGGTGCACTTCATACTCCGCATCTGCGATGGTCTCCCCAGCCTAGCCTTCTTCGTAGGTGCAGCAATGATATCACTCCTGCGACCACCGAACCTGTGTAAATCCAATCGTAGGTGCGCAACATGAGTACCAGCAACCACACATAAAGGGAAAATGGTCTGAAACGCATCCGAAACTCACCTGAGCCCCTCGGGACCCCGTCTGAACATATCCACAAGTTCCAAAACATAACACGGACCTACTTGAGGACTCAAATCACACATAACAAAATTGAAATGATGAATCGCACCACAAATAAAACTTGATGAATTTTTGAACTTTCAACTTCCAAAACTCGTGCTGAACCATATCAAATCAACCCGGAAGCACCTTAAATTTTGCACACAAGTCCTAAATGACATAACTAAGCTATTTCAATCCCCGAAACCACAATTCAAACCTGATACCATCAAAGTCCACTCTCGATCAAACTTATGAACATTCCAAACCTTCAAATTCCCAACTTTCGCCAAATAATGCCGAAACCTTCTAGAAATATTCAAATGAAAATTCAGGCATACGCCCAAGTCCAAAATAACTCTGGACCTAACAAAACCATCAAAACTCCAATATGAGGTCAAATACATAAAAGTCAAACTTTGTCAACCCTTCCAACTTAAAGATTCAAACATGAAATTCATTCTTTCAAAATAATTCCGAACCACCTGAAAGCCAAAACCGACAATTCACACAAGTCATAATACATTATACGGAGCTACTCAAGACTTCAAATAGCTGAAGGGAATGTAAATGCTCAAAACAACCGGTCGGATCGTTACAGTATGCTAAGGCTCACACTTTTTTTCTTTTGGCATGATCTACAAAGATTTTAACTATAACACTGTTGCTTCAAAAGGAACTCTTTTCTCAAGATTAAAGGTTGTGAATCGCATTGATTCATATTGTTATAGTTCATGACTCTTATTGTTCTTTGTCAGAATTACTTCCCGCCTTGATAGACTTTGACTCTTATGTCTTCAAATGATCATTGTTGACTCTTGGACAATTGATACAAACACAAATACATAACAATAATCGGAGGATAAAAACATTGAGTCACTCCGATAAGATCCATAAGGTCATTCAAAGTCATTTCTTGCATTGTACTTATATATATGCATCTATTTTCTTACCAAGACGCGCTATAGTCATCCGAGTACGGCACTTATATGTGCACAATGTTGCAGCTGGTTTTGATATTACCGAGTTCTATTAAGGTCGAGTATGACCGAGTCCTCTTCGGGGCCGGGTACGTTATGATATAACATGATTTTCCCAAAAGCGTGGCTTGATACTATATTATATGACCCTGTTGAGTGGCTCGATCTTTACAGACATGCATATATATCCATGATTGTGACAGTGTATGTCCTGAGAGGCTTGTTATGAGTTTCAGTTTGACTTCTGTACTCTTCCTTCACATTCCATATTTTATTTATGTGCATTACATGCCTTACATATTCAATACATTTTTCGTACTGACAACCCCTTGATGGGGTGCTGCATTTCATACTCACAGGTACAGATAGAGATTCAGATTATACCTCATAGTAGGTGCCTTGACTCAGCTGAAGGTTGTCACGCTCCCTTCTTCTGGATCTTTTTAGTGAGTTGATAGGTATGGTTGTTGTATGTATATACATAGTTGGGTATGTCGGTATCCTGTCCCAACCAGATGTTGTTGATGTACTCTTTAGAGGCTGGTAGTCTTTGTGTGGCTTTGTCGGCCTTCTTAGTGGATCCGTTGTATTTATATTGTCCTTCTCAGCCTTGTTGTATATATACATATGTTGGGCCTTGTTGCTGGTTATGTCTTTTGATCAAGTAATCAGTCGATAGAGACCTTGTCGGCCCACATACGGTTGAGTATATTACAAGTATCAGGATTGGTACGCTCGGGCCTTATGCGCGACATGGCATCCGATCTCTGCCCGATCGGCTAAGCATTCTCACCACAATGCCGTGTGGGTCGACATCACCTTTTTCTAGAAATCATCTCATCCCAATTAATGGGAATAATCTCAACACATCAATCTCATCCCAATTAAGGGGAAAAATCTCAACACATCACCACAGGGATTTACCCCTCAATCATTCCTATACCGGCACGTGTAGTTTCGCGGTTAGGTTATTTCAACCTACCCTTCCTCGATGACTAAATGTTACTCCCAAAACATTTATTATATAAAGGAGTTACAACTCATTTCATAATCTTTCACACTTCCTTTCATTTCATTGGCACTATTGGCCATAAGTAATTTTCATTTCTGGCACGATGGCGGCATTTTATATTTCATACTCACTTCTTTCACTTTCAAGTATCAACATAGGTTATCAACAATAAGAACATTTTGAAATCAAGACTTTAAATATGTATATGAGGAATAGGATTCTTAATCACATTGAGTTTTCCCCCAAAAATAAGGAAAAATAAAGCTTGCAATAAAATGAATTGAAGTCATAGCATTTTGATACATAAGCCATACTTGAATACATTCCCAAAGGAGAGCATAATGTGATAGGAGCAATTGGAACACATTTTGAGCATATAATTTTCGACACAATGCTTATTTGGAATAACTGAATATATTAGGAATGGCTCGGAACATGAGAAAATAAGAACTTGGGCCAACCACGCTTGAAACTTATGAGAACATCAAGGAATTCGATTCTATGAGAGAAGTTTAGCCAACATACCTCGCTTGAACCTTCCTTAGATTACTACAACGTTCCAAAACTTCTAGCGACTTCAATCTATTAGATATATGACAAAAATTGAACTATAATTAGGAAAGTGTTCATAGGTTCAACTCACCTAGGTATTTCACAAAGCACTAGGTGTTCAAATGTGACTACAAGGTTCTCTTATAAGATTTCCTTCACCCCACAACCCATGTCAACCAACAATTCACCCCGGGTAATTCAACAACCTCCAAGACCCCTCTATCGATACATGCATGCCATATCTTCTACTCCCCGGGCTACTTAGACCCGAAAACAACTTGCATTGGAAGATTTAGGTGGTGGCCTAGTGAGTGATTCCCTTGAATCTTCCAGATTGGAACAAGGATTGATGAGAAAAGCACTCAGGGATTCCTCCTCTATCTCTAAAGCACTCCCCTCTCTCTAAAACATTTGCTAGAACCTTCTAAAATAACCCCCAAGGTCTTTTTATGAAAATGGAGTTGGCTTATAAAAACATAAAATTGACCCTCCGAACTCAACTGTGCGGTCGTAGAGTGTACCACAGAACAGGTCTGCGGTCCGCAAAAGGGACCACAAAATGGTCCTCTGAAAGTGGGCTGGCTTGGCCCAGTCTGTGACAGATGTGCGGTCCGCAGATCAGTTATGTGGTCAGATAACGCACTGCAGAATCTCCCTCCAAACTTTTCTCATGCTGGTTCTGCGATGGAAATGCAGCCCACGAAATGATTATGTGATCGCACAATGGAACGCAAAATGACCTCCAAAAATTGAGTTTTCCCCTGTTCCACAATGCAGTGGATCTACAGTCCGCGGAGTAGTTCTACGGTTGCATAATGGACAGTAGAAATGCCATGTTCTGCAAAAACTTTTCCGCTAACTCCATAATGCTTTGTGCAACCCAAAAAGTCCGTACCGCGGCTCACAAGCTCGCCGAAAAAGTTCTCTATACCCTTCTAACACAATAGCCTACCTCGGCACCACAAACCTCGAGTTCTTGGTGAAATGTTACGGGGCCTTATAGGGCAGAAGTTATATAATTTGAGGGTTTGTTCATTTATTCATATTTTGAGTTGGGAAGCTCAGATTTGGGTTATTGTGAAGAGGATTTTTACCACATGGATTGGGGTAAGTAGTTTCCACTCGTTTTTATTATATTTTGTGATTCAATCTTCGATTTTGGTAATTAATTAGTGATTTTGAAAGAGAAGGTTTTTTATATAAACTTTCCTAAAGTGAATTATTGAGTTGTGAACATCGATTTGGAGGCGGAATTGAGTGAAATTAGTATGGTTGGACTCATATTCAAATGGGTTATTGGAATTTATGAGTTTTGTCGGGTTCCGAGGTACGGACCTGGGTTTGACATTTTGGTTAATTTTGAGTATATGAGTAAAGATTCGACCTTTATCATTTGGGATTATTTTCTTGGGCATTATTTGATGTTTTTGAGTTGCTTTTGGCTAGTTTCGATTCGTTCGGAGATTGATACGTGTAGGATGGAATTCTTAGAGAGTTGTTTGGCTTCCTTGGTAATTGCTTTTGCTTGTTTGAGGTAAGTATCTTAACTAAACTTGGTTGAGGCACTAGTTGCCTGAATTATTTATGATAGCTACGTGCTATGCGTGCGCATATGTGTGGGGTTGAGCCCATGTGCGAGCAACAGGATATTTATCCATACTTGGGGTAGTGCTTAGGCTATGATATGCCTAGACTTGACTGTTAAGGTTTAAGCTATAATGTTTCTCATATTGGTATCATTGTGGTGAACTATTTGAGCCATGTTTGAGATTACGAAGAGGCTAATTCCCTGAATAAACTTGGTAATTGCTATTTCTGTGATACAATTGTCGATTTGAGCTATGATAGCACACTTCGAAGATGCCTACACTTTAGCATGTTATTATACCAGTCCAGAAGGATGAAATATGATAATTATTCATCATATACATGTGATCTTGTATACTTGATTCTGTGTGATATGATTTGGACTGGATGCTTGTGACCACGCTGGGCAGCTTGTATTGTTATGCATGTGACCAGGCCGGACGGATTGTGTTGTTATGAATGTGACCACTCCGGGCGGATTATGATATTGAACTAGTGACCATGTCGGGCGGATTATGATACTGAGCTTGTGACCACACCGGGCTGGTAGCACGATGAATTGGCAGTGCTTGTGTGTTGATAAGGATCCATCCCCCTTGGGTTACCCTCTCATGTTTGTCTCTTGATGGTGTACACACAGATGGTGAGAAACCAACATATTTCTGGTTGATGTGAGCTCTAGGAGAGCTTGTTATTGTTATTGGATTAGGTTGCATGCCACAACCGGTCTTATTGGCTTATTGTTATTGGATCGAGTTGCGCGCCGCAACGGACTGGTATTTGGATATGGTATTTCATCTTTTCATGCAATTTCCTTGATTGTTTACCTTATTTACTTGTATATCTTCTTTATATGCAGGATTTTTGACTGTGTAGAACACATTAAAACAAGGAATTTTGAGTATCAAAGCGATTATACCCAAGATTTTCCTGATTAGATCAAATATCTGTTCATACTTGTTGAAATTATGAACTCTATAGGTGTTGGTGAGTATCATTTATAGTTCTGCTTCTTGTACCTCGCCGATATTAGTTAGGATACTTATTGAGTATATGTGGTCAGTTGTACTTATACAACACTTCTACACCTTGCGTGCAAATATTGGAGTTGATGCTGTTGTGTATGGCAGGAGTTGGCATTAAAGATGTACCCACGTTCCAGTTTCGCTACCACTAGTTCTTGGTACTTTTAGATTTGACATTTTGTATATGTACATTACATATAGATGTTGTATAATTTTTCCTTTCAGTTTGTAAATCTAAGTCTTAGTGACTCATGACTTGTACTACCAGTCCTTGGGGAGTTGTATAAAGATTCAGTTATTTCATTTTTACTCGGAATTTCATTATTAAATTGTGTTTTACTGATATTTGGCATACCTAGCGGGTCGGGTTAGGTGCCATCACGACTAGTTGAATTCTGGGTCATGACACATACATTTGTCGTTTGCTTAACGACTCAACGTATATCTTCCAGTAGACTTCTATCTACATTAAGGACTTCTATCGACATTAAGGACTTCTATCTACATTAATGCCATAGAAGGGCTTACAAACATGTTTCTAAGCTAGTAGGTCACTTATATAAAATCGGACAACATTTCCCCTATAAAATCCCACTTCCATCCAACTCAACCCGGCATCAAAACAATAAGAACAATATCAACAATAACACATCCAAGCTACTACATCAAGAACCAACCTAAACCTAGCTCAAAATCCTTCCCAATTAGTCCACACGCTTACACTTCCACCTTCACTTCCAATTCAAAGTTTTTACATGTTTTCTTCTTCATTTCACTTAATTGATACATGAATCATTTTAACAACAGCATACACAACATAATCATTCTATATTCCACAATTTCCAGCCATCACAAATCATATTTATCACCTCAAAACAATCTAACAAAACAGTAGCCATATATAAGGCTATTTCAATGCTATCTAGTAGTATTTTGCTTCAAATAACCTCACCAACACTTGTAAAATCATAATCACAAGCAATGACATAATATACATACCTTATACAGTGACTTAAACTCAAAAACCAAACTCCTCTTAGCTCACAACAACCCTTAATGTCATCACAACATCATAGAAGCGCTTTCCGCTACCTTTACGGGGTTCATGATGTTAGATATATGTGGGTTTAACTTAGAAATCACCCTTAAACCTTTGAGAGCTCCTACATAGCCTTTGGAGAGATATGGGGGTTGTTTGGTAAGATGAGTGAGATAAGGGCTTCCCCCATATTTATAACAAAAGGATAAGCTTCCACCGTCGAGGTGGGTCCCATAGGGGCTGCCTGCGCATTCTCGGAAAACATGTGAAAATATATTTATTCCGATGTTGAATAGATGAACATTTTAATGAGTAGGAAACTACACTCTTATATCTTTTAGTTTGATGGGTGAATCACCCGGTAAAGCAAATTACATTGATAGAAAAGCTCAGTAACATTAGACCTAATGTTTCAGTAAAGTTATAAACATAACTTGCGACAACTTTTGTTTCATAACTCGCTTGACTTCAAAACATAACACACGACTACCATAAAACTAAAATACCTCATAACATCCCCTTCTTATTATGTTAAGCACCCTAGTCGCACCCCAAAAGTACGGGTTATAACATTCCCAACTTGTCAACTTTTGACGAAACTTATTTTCTTCGATTCGTTTAACTTCTAAACCTTACAAAATGTTCTATGCACGGTTTTTATAGACACATGAACTTGATAATAGTATTGATCTCCAAGCTTATGTCGACTAAATCACGACATACTTTAACGTGTGAAATTCTTGGATGTAACCTCCTCCCCCCTTAAGGACATTCATCCTCGAATGTAACAATCCACGAGGGTTAAGTCATAGATTTCACTACAAAATGGAACCTTTCATACTACCATATGTTTCTTACAGGGTATACGAGCTTGTATTCATGTGTCAAGCAATCTTTATAGGCGACTGTTACCTTATATGGTTGATTGTGCTTCTTTCATCCTTTCTTTCATCTAGTAATTTTCTCAGTGTTCGAATCCTTTATAACTTTTAACAAGGTTTAACTTGTGGACTCCTTATCCTCATAGTCAACTCTTTCTCTTATGGTTGATCTTCTTAGGTGGGGTTCCTTTTAAGGGTTACGCATATTTTTGAACTTTGGCCTTTTAGAGATATTCATATGTTTAACATAGTCTCATCTTTTCTTTTGGTTTATCTAATGTTCATGTGCTCATCAATTCATGATCAAGGGTTACGCCTCCTTAACACTTGCTATTGAATACTTGGAGTCAATATTAAGTTGCCTGTATTTTGACATTACATTTTTAGGTTAAATTCTAAAGGCCCCTTGAACTGTGTTTGTTGTGTCCGTGCCGAGCTTTTAATAGTGGTTGTCGGGATATTGGAACTGGTACCATCATGGTAAGTGATTCTTTACAGGTTGTCTTTTACTTACAAGGTTAATATCGCCCATCTTTCCTGATTCGCACATTTCATTGGATCGTGATTTAACTCTCAAAGGTTTTTTGTTACCACATACATTCACATGGATTCATTGGTCACCAGTCCCTTTTCCTTCATAGCTCATATATACCCTATCCTCCTCGCACGTACGTCTTATGGTTACTAGTAGACTATCAATACCATTAAGTCCTTCCTAGGAATTTCAATATCATATATTAGCCATATAATTCTCATGGCGTCTTGGCCCTTCTTGTCAGTATTTTCTTCCTAATTGGATCGTATCTCCTTGGGTCTCACTTCGTAATATCACTCTCGGGGTTATATAATTTACTTGTCAACTTAATTTAACTTGTTCTCTTCTATCTTTTGTTAATTTCTAGGTATCTTCCACGATTCTATTGTTATTCTGATGTTGAAGGGTACTTGTTTATAACTTTTGGGATTTTTATGTCATCGTACTCATTATATGGAGTCTTTCTCCATTTAAATAATAGAGTTTTCCCTGTTTTAAATATCCCGACGTGTTCCCTATATGGTTGTTCTCTATGTACGAGATGTTCATGCTAGGGTGGTAATATTCATGAAGGGTTATAATTCGTCTAGTTTTCCTCTATTCACTCAGTCAAGAAATCTCCTTTTTTGACTACTCATAGTATTCTCCATCTGCCTTAACTCTTATGTCTGAGGGTTTCCTTACGTATATAATTTGCTATGTCGCCCTTTCTTTCCATTCTTCGACTAACACGTGCGATGTGTGATAACTACCCATTCAACTCTTATTTATATCCTCGTTGACCTCTCTAATCCACCTTTTGTGGTTATTCCTCATGTCCTTACTGGGAATGCCACCTGTATTCCTCTCCATATCCTGAGTTCTATATTCTTGGGTTGGAGCTCACTTCACTCTCTGGTTTTCATATTTATTCGACAAATGTACTATATAGAGGTTGTAGTTGTGCTGTCGTGAAATCAAACTTTAAATGTCACTATGTTACCTTATCGACACTTTCATCATTCTTGGAAAATGTTTAACTAGGTCTCTTCTTTTTGGCTTGTTTCTGCTTTTCTTGTTCGTTCATCCTTGTCCCGCAATCATAATAGTTTTCTTGGGTCCATGCTCTTTTAATTAAGTAAAGGATTCAGTTGCATCTCCGTCCCTCAGTTTCCTTCTAATTAATGCATCATTCGTATTTATGTTCTCCTCCAACATCGTCATGCATCCTTGCCTTACTTGCTTGCAGTCTTATTCCTTTTTATCCTCGTCAAGAGGATCAAACTTCTGATTGGGCGTTCTACTACATTGATCTCCCCTCCTTAGGGGCATAACTTAGCACTAACATTTTAGGATTCTCCTCTTTTATAAGTCTAACTGCTACTCTCACATCCTATTATGATTCTTCTTTCTTGGCAACTTAATACTTTCCAAGATATACTCCTTCTGTTGAGGCAATTAAAGTGTTGATCGGATGTATGGGATCACAAACGTT
This sequence comes from Nicotiana otophora, assembly GCA_000715115.1. NCBI lineage: Eukaryota > Viridiplantae > Streptophyta > Magnoliopsida > Solanales > Solanaceae > Nicotiana > Nicotiana otophora. The sequence continues at coordinate 2,026 of AWOL01S0034215.1, read as the reverse complement.
GGGTTGATACCCTAGACTTATATATCTTGTAGTATGAGGGTTCCTTGTGAAAACTCTAACTTCGATTAACTCACCATGGTCACCCGCACCCTGTTTCTTGTTCTTTCTATGTGAAATCGCTCACTTTTATGAGTATAATGCCACTAAATTCCATCGAAACTCTCCAAGTTTAGAACTTGCATGAAGGCACTTGCTAACATCATTGCCGTTACGTCTTTGAAATATTCATCTCTGATAAGTTCTATGTAAATAGTTGCTTCACTTTCTTACCAGTGATTTAAGGCAATTCCCCCATTAAGTCAGACTTGCGAGAACTTGTACATTAAGTAATTTACTTGTCCAGTCGGCTAGAGAGGTAAGTTCTTAGAATTACACGACTTGCTGTCACACGATTCATGTTTGCTTTGAGTCTTGTTGTAACCATTTCTCTTCATACTTTCCTTATCTTTATTTGTCGTGTTCCATTTGGCTTTTCACTAGTCTTTTATTAATATTCTGCCTCATGTTTGTTCTAAATCTTCTTGTGATATTCTTCCATTCCTAATTCCTTCTGCCTTAGCTAATCTTATTCATGGTCATCTCATATATCTATGTTGTTTATCCTTCTAACTTTACGTTTTCTTGAGATACTTTCCTATCATGCCCTTGTTGTTCGCCTTTACTGCTTCTATCACGTTATAACTCGTCGAGTTATCATACTTTATCCTTTTAACCGTATCTATCAATATTAATCATCGTCGGGCTCGAAAATAATATAATACATTCATATGAATCTCATAAATTTGTATCATATCATAATAGGCGGTAAACACTGTAATTCTTATAATTCATACTCCTTTTCTCATTACATTATTTGTATTTCACCTCTAGCTTATAAGCAATTTTCATCTTACTAATTACTCACAATACTCGTTACTTACATTTGTGTAGATAAACTTCAACTATCTATCTACCACATATATGTATCCTTTCTATGATCCCTCTATAATGAAAACAAAACTTTTATCCAAACATATTGTTACCTTCTAGTCTAGTACTCCTACTTTACCCTTCAATCATAGTATAAGCACGGTATTAACTATCATTCAACCGAAAATCCCATCTAAATCTCTCCCTTTAACATTACTATTTTCCCTATTTAGCACTACCGACAAAGCTTTATGAATTATCATTACAGTATAACATATGACATCTCAAGATAACACTCATGGGTATATGCATGTGACCTTGCCATGGCCCTACCTTGGAGCCCTAATCTGGCACAAACCATTCTAACATAAGCTGTCACCACCTGATTCTCAATTCGTAAGACATCACGATAATACCTAGTCTCTATGACTAGGTAAGCCTAACACAATGCAGAAATAACAAAATGGAAGTAAAACTTGACAACTAACAGTAGTGGATAACTGAATAACTAGTAACAATACCGCTCGACATGTACAATAACCCATACGCTATAAATACACAGTCTTCCCAACACCCGAAACATCGTAAGTCTACAGAAGGAAAACTAGTATCTCTATACACCAGAGTCTAATAAAAGAAGTACGGAAGGAAAATGACATAGGATAGAATAGAGGGGGGACTCCGAGGTCTGCAGACACGACAGATGTACCTTAAAGTCTCTGTATAGCAGCAAGCACTCTCCGCTAATAGCGAGGGTGATAAGAAGCACCTGGATTTGCACACAAAACATGTGCAGAAGAGTAGCATGAGTACACCATAACGGTACCCAATAAGTGCCAAGCCTAACCTCGGTAGAGTAGTGACGAGGTCATGTCAGGCCCACTGGTATATAATAAATAAAGCAGGAGAATATAACAGTATAATAAGAGACTGGAATTTAACAAAAGGAAAACACAGCGAAATAATAGTACAACACATAGGGATAAACAGCAGGGGATCTCCCGAGATACCGTCTCATAGTCCCAAAATGTAAATGTGTAGGGAGAACTCCCGAGGCACCGCCTCATATTCTCAAAAGTAAATGTGCATGGAGAACTCCCGAGGAACCGTCTCGTAG